>PVIH01007528.1:27214-99634 GCA_004025045.1 Sigmodon hispidus
TTTTTTAGGGGTTGCTGGAGGAGGCCCCTCACAGCTAAAGCCTAGGGCCTGTCTGCTATCAAAAGTCTAAGATCAGACCCTTGGTCTTGACCCTGGCCCTGGAGAAGGATTTTCCAGATGGGTGGCTCAGGAGTTGGAATCTGCTCACCTCTGACTCTTTTCTGGACAGGAGTCTGAATTTCAAAGGTGTGAGTCCTCTCTGATCAAGTAGCATCAACATGTAGGCTAAGGCTCACTAATCTGGTTCTCTCATTAAGTGGACTGATGTGTAACTTGCCAGAACAATGTTTATCTAAAAGATAGGAACATGAGAAAGAATTATCTCAAGAATCTTCTAACACAAGAGAACATATAGTTCCTGCATGACAATGATTTTGTTAAATCTCCCTCCCCATTGTCTCTTATGTGTCATTTCATCTCTATAAAAGCCTATTTTTGTTGTATAAGGTTTTTGGCTTGGACTTTTGGGCCTAGACCGAAGTTTGACTGGCAGGCTCAGGGGTCCTGCAGTCCCACAGTCCCACAGAGACACAGAATCACACAGATGCTTACATTAATTTTACACTGATTGACCAAGGGCCCAGGCATACAGCTTGCTAACTCTTTAACCTTAAACTAACCCATTCTTCTCATACTGTTGGGCTATGTGGCTTGGTACCTTTTCTTAGAGCAGCATTTTAGCTTCTTTCCTCTGCATCTGCTGCCATCTCCTTGTCATGTCTCTGTCACATCTCTGTCTCTGCTCTGCCCTTAGATGTTCCCAGAGTTTTCTTAGTCTGGTAGCCCTGCCCACATTTACTCTCTGCCTTTGGCCAATCAGCATTTTTTATTAAACCAGTAGGCAGGACAATTATTTACAATGGAACAGAATACAATCTCCCTATACCTATTCATGTTCCTGAGTTCTGGAAGTTGACTTTGGTGGAACATCAGCTTTCCACACTGTCTGAGGACTGGTCAGTTGAATAAGTTTCATACTTTACATCCATTTACTCTGTTCCTTCTGAACTTTTAACAGATCCATATGAAAGCTGTTTAACAGATGTGGGAGGCAAGCAGCTACCAAATTTGCCCTCTGGGTGGCACCATCCGACTGTTTTCCATCAGGAGTTAAAATCAAGTGCTTGTGAGCTAGCTGCTCATGGGAAGCTGACTCAGTTGTCTTAGGCAGATACTTTACAGCAGATTCTTGGCTTCTTCTCAGGAACTCACTCTTTACAAATACCAGCTGCCTAGAAATACTTTGTTGGTAGAAAGTAACCTCTTTGGAATTAGGGATATCAATAGCTCCAGAATGGGCAAGTCACACCAAAATTACACTGCATATACTAGTTTCCATTTTTTGGGGGGCTCTTTATCCACCATAGGGACTTTGCTTGGGTTATTTGTGGCATCATTTGATAGAATTATTAAACTCTTGGTATTCTCAGCTTTATCTCAATGGAGTAACAGAGTCATTTGTTTAAAGACGTTCTGCTTCCTGTACCTTTTATCCATTTCTAGAACTATATTATGGGCAGATCAACTTAGAATCTTCTGAACCTAACTCACCCACTGGGAAGCATGAAATTATGGACCTAAGTGCACCCCTTATTGAAAAAACTGTGTTCTTGTGCAATATTACATGGCCTAGAATGTGTTAGATTCTAATGATAGACACCAGTGTTTAATGTATATAATCTCATTGGAATTGTTTTGTTATAGTTTGTGTAAATGGGAATGAAATGTCTTTTGTGTAGGCATGTATACTTATTCATAATAAGAATTCCAGCTACAAGAGACCAATGTAAAAGAGGAAGCTGAAGCATTATTCCCACATAAAAGAAATTAGGAGAAATGGTGGTTGGGTAGGGGAAATGTCTTTCAAAATGCTTTAAGAACCTCCTGGGCCTGGAGATGCAGGCTTGTGATATAGGTGTTAGCATTCTAATTGAGAGGGTAAGGCAGGAAAGATTGTAGGTTCAAAGACCATCTTGACCACAAGGGCAAATTCAAATTCAGCCTGAGAAATTTGAGTGAACTTGTCTCAAAATAAAATGTAAAACATGAGGCTTTATCTCAGTGGTAGAACACTTACCTAGCATGCCAAGGCTCTAAATAAAATTTTCTGTACTGGAAACAGTCTTATGGGCAATAAACAAGTGCCAGGTTCTGCTCATCAATGTCAAAGTAAGACCTAGACAGCCAATTTTAAAAACGGACTACACACTTAGTTTGACTTGGGGTTGTCACTCCTCAGGGTGAGGTCATATCCTCTAAGATGGCATTAAGCCAAAGGACACAATCAGGGAGTTCAACCAGCAGGGTATTACGGGACAGAGATCTTTTAAATTAAATTCTGTTAAATGAGACTCTACACCCACTGCTTAAGACTCACTGAAAGTGACTGATTTCTCTACTTTTATAAGTCAGTGTGTCACCTGAGGATGCTCTAGGTTCAGGGTTTCAGTTAGCAGAGATGAGAGGAGGCATCTATCCTGACTAGGCAAACCCTATACCTGTGGTCACTAGACTGAGGATCATAGACGTGCCCTAACAAGCCAGCTTTAGCCACCCATCCTCAATAAGCCAATTAAAGTAGTCACATTAACAATGAGAAGTAGAAAACAAATTTTGTTCAGTGTGGCCTCGTCAGGAAGAGGGACAAAGGCACAATCACCCTAAAGACCCCATTTTGCAAGGCAACACACCCTGAAGTAAGATACAGTAGAGGCCAGAGTTACACACATCTAAGCAGTCCTGGTCATGATGTGGTCTGCCCATCCATTGTACACTCACTGTCACTTCTTGGAAGGTGGTCTGACATGTTGTAAGTAATTTTGAGAAAGTTTTCCCTCTGGCTGGCCCAGGATTTAGGTGTTTTTTTTTTCTTCTTCCAGAATTAGATTTGGAGGTAATTTTTTAATTCTTGAAATTTGTTACTTCAATAGTCTGATTGTCAACATGAGGGACAAATGTCTCTCTTTATAGTCTTTTTATCTTTTCTATGCCACTTATAGAATTACTAATTCTCCCGAGGGAATCTATTAAGACCTAAATGAAAAACAACTGATAAAGGGGAATAATATTTTAATTACAAATATTGCAACTTAGAAAATTAAGAAAAGCTGTATGTGAGAAAAGGCAAATAAACAAAACATAAAATCAAATTAGAAACCTTCAGAATTCCTAGACTTTATCATCTATGTTTCAAAACATATAAACTTGGTTAAGCATATTGTGGTCATTTCCTTTATGCAATTACAACCTCTTTAATTATACTTGACAATTTGTATATATAATATTCTACCTCTATATTCTATATTTTGAATAACAATACACATTTAGAATAATGTGGTGATATATTACATATTTAATAAAACAGTTAAATCCTAAGCAGACAGCTCAGGAATTTCTTGATCTTTGAATCCAAGGACAAACATCTGAGATTTTTGTCCAAGCACACACCTTTAATCCCACCATAGGGAAAGCTTGGAGTGGTGACCTATGCCCTTAATTCCATAACTCTGTGAGTTCAAGGTTACCTATGAAATAGAGTAGTTAATACCATTAATAGTAACCTGGATAGGATATAGCTGATGAGAAGGGTCTTGAAGCACAGGAGCGAGGCTGAGGAAGTTGCAAGGACAGCTGGGGAAGAATTGACTGTGGCACTTGCTCTCTCTGGTATTTTAGCCTTCCCTCGTTACTTGGCTCAGAGTCTCTTTTCTTTCTTTCTTTCTTTCTTTCTTTCTTTCAAAAGATCTATTTATGTATACAGCATACAGAAGAGGGCACCAGATGTCAGCATAGATGGTTATGAGCCACCATGTGGTTGCTGGGAATTGAACTCAGGACCTCTGGAAGAACAATCAGTGCTCTTAACCTCTGAGCCATCTCTCCAGCCCCAGAGTCTCTTTTCTTACAATCTGAATTCGTGCTACAGGATATTGTTGTCATTTTATACTATATGTGTGTGTTTGTTTAATGTTTATATGATTGTCTTACTTAAAGTCATTGTCCCCAAAATATACACTCTTTATAGATTATTTTTTACAATGTAGACCTCAGTCTTTAAGGTGGTAATTACAGGCCACAGTTACCCATGTTTGCCATGTACTACTCATGTTGTTTAAGTCTCTCAGATATATAATAAAATCTGTCAGATATACAACAGTCTTCAAACACTTCATAGACCTAAAAAATATGACATTGTTATTCAAATTTTGCCTATAAGAGACACAGTTGCTCCTGGCAACACTATTCTTTTCTCAAGTTGATGTTATGCATCAAAGATACTCCACATAGTTTGTCTACCTTGGTAGGGAATGGCCTGTTAGGCAAAAAACTGCCCTTGCCTCGACTCCTAACAATAAGTATACCATCCAATCTGGACGAGCAAGACAAAAGACAAGAGACAACTAAAACCTGCTAAGACAAGATAATATAGCTTCTCAAAAGATCCTGCTTCTAAAAGAATCTGTCGGAAATCCAAGACCTATAGCTGAAAAGATTAGATGCTTCCAACTTTGCAAAAAAACAAAACAAACAAACAAACAAAAAAAACACCCAAAACAACCAGAAAACAAAAAACTATGAGTGAATGACTGTCAGGCAACTGACTGTCCCTGCCTTCTTTTACTAATTGTAAAAGTTACTCACCCATATTTCCAACTTACTCAAGTAATAGTTTTTCCTTCTCAGGTCTTTGATTGGGTTAAAGATTAGACAACTTCAGTTATAACCATTTCCAATCTCAGTTTAAAAGCATTTAAATACTAGACTCATATTATTCAAGATAAACAGCTTTAAAATAATCTCTATTATGTTTTGTGCCAGTATAGGTTTGGGGTCATCTATGACCTTGAAGCTGTAGCCTTAAGGTGTGGCCAGGAATAGCTTAAAGTGCTATTCTCTAAGTCATATAATATATATATATATAGTATATATATATATACACATATACACACAACAGAAACTCCTAAAACCTAGTAGTTGCTTGGTCTCACAAGGCTGGATGTCTCAGGTGGCCTTATGAATATCCTGGAATCCTAGAAAAGTAGGCTTCAATGCATGCGAAGGAATGAATGTGCTAGACAGGCAAGGGCAAGCAAACAGTAAAAGCTTGAATTAAATAAAGGCTTGTGTCTTCCAGCCTTAAGACACAAGACAAAGGTGTGTATCTTCCTACCTCAAAGGTCTAGACTAGCAGTGGATTCACCCACTTTTAACCAAGCAGGAAATATAACAGGTATGTGCTCTCTTCATTTTTGGATTGTAGTTCAATCCAGATATAGTCAAATTGACAACTAAGAATAGCCATCACATGAGGGGAGCCCCATGAAGAGGTGACAATGGGAAACTAAATAACTTCTGACATGATTCTCCACCATACTGAAGAGGCTCAGAAGAATAAACCGAAAAGCTATAGGAATAACAGGGAAGTAAAACTTCTTGGATATGGACCAATCTGTCCCTATCGTTCATCTTATACTCCAGCTTTAGCTTGTAAAAAAGCTCATGAACCGTAGCTTTGTTCGGGCTTCTTAGCTATGAACAATGTTGGCTGTTCATCCTGTGGCACAGGTCCTGAGGCCTTTCTGGCATTTACCCAGAGGTTATGATGAATTGTGACTTAAATTTGAAAAACACTCTTTTGCAAGACACTAAAGAAGCTCAGTTACTCTTGCATAAAAGAAATGAGAAACAATCTTCATTTTCTATATTGTTGGATTATATTATGTGGTGATATGTTACATATTTAATAAAACCTGGAATATCAGGAGCTCAACCAACAGTCAAAAACTAGGCAGACATAGCTCAGCAAGTTCTTGATCTTTAAAGAGTACACAAGGCCAAATAGCTTCAATGGCACACATCTTTAATCTCAGCAGAGGAAAAGTCTAGGAGTGGTGAGCTATGCCCTTAATCCTGTAACTCCAGAGACAGAAATCTTTCTGTGTTTCCGTGAGTTCAAGGCTGACTACCAAATAGAAAAAATAAAATAAAAGGCTCCTGCCTTTCTTTAATCCTAACCTGGATGGGATACAGTTGGGCAGAAGGGTATATAAGGCAGGCTTAGGAAAACAGCAGAGAAGCAACCAGGAGTGAGGCTGAGGAGGCTGGAAGACAGCTGGGTGAGATTTGACTGTGGTGTTTCCTCTCGATATTTCAGCCTTTCCCAATATCTGGCTCTGAGTCTCTTTCATTACAATTGAAATTTGTGCAGTGTTTTTTAAAAAAATCATCTCTGGTGAGACATTAGCCAGAGGCTAGAGGAGCCCATAATTGAGGGAATGTTGCTTTAGTCTGTTGATAATGTTTATTATAGAAGGCCTCAATTAACAGAAAATGTGGATTTATCATTTTGGTGCTAAACCCTCTGCTATGTTAGTTATCTAAAGTGTCACTTCATAAGGCTCAAATTTGTAAACAATTTGTCTAACATTTTGATTAAAGCAAAGAAAATAGAGGTGAATATACCCATCAGTTGTTTTTTCTTACTGTGATAAATTACCACAACCAAGGCAACTTACAGGAAGGGTTTATATGGTGATATATATTTAATAAACTCAGCCTGGACTATCAGAGAACAGACAACAGTCAATTCTCACTCAGCTAACTTCAGGCTGAACAGGGTAAATGCTGTTCAAGAGTTCTCAGCCTGGCTGGTTGCTTCTACAGAATGCATGAACGACTGCCTCCTCCTGCCTTAAATACCTTCCCTGTCCAGCTGTTTCACTTCTGGGTTCAACTCGTCATATTCCTGGAGTTACACCAATACAGAAAAATCTGTCTTCTGAGTGATAGGATTAAAGGCATTAGTTGCCAGTCTCTGACCTTGATGGCTTCACTGTGGGTGATTCTGTTTTCTGATATTCCAGGCTGAGTATTTAAATATAAAATATATCACCACAGTTTTATTTTAGGTTCAAGTTTCAAGAAGGTTAAGAGTCCATGATGGCTGAGCAGAGGCACACAGTAAGAATAGCTGTGAACTCACATCTTAAGGGAAGCAGGACGTAGAAAAAGCACTCAAAATGGCGACAATTGTTTTCAATCTCAAAGTTTATTCCCAGTGACATACTTTCCCCAGCAAGGCCAGACCTTCCTAATCCTTCCCAAATGTGCTACCAACTGGGGATCAAATATTCAAATGTCAAAACTTATGGGGGCATTCTCAAACAATACCCAGTCAAAATCAGTGTCAAATCCAAAGGGTTTTTAAATACAGAACATGGGCTTCTAGATATAGTGGGCTCTGAGTAGGGTTACTTATTTTGTACATACACCTCTCCTTGCATGAATTTGTGTTCAAACAAGCCATCTGCCAGTGTTGAGAAAACAATGATCAGCAGTGCTTGTCCTTGAGGTTACCCAGTTGCTAGAAGCTTTTCAATGGGAAGGTCTATGAGACATGGCTATTTTTCTATGTACTTGGAGTCCCTTACCCTACAGCCCATTTTGCTACACAATTAAGACAAGGGATGGCCAGAAGGTAATCACAGTCCATGATGTCTTTTAGGAGTGCACACTGTAAAAAGCAGTTACAATGTTCTTACCTCACTAAGAACAAAAAGGATGATACTGACTTCTGAGTTTTCTATATCAGAAATAAGATATGTGTCTTTCATGCTTTATTAAGTTATTAAGTTTATTAAGTAGCAAATTATTACAAGGTTTTGATACAATTCCGATATCAAAGTCTCCTCTAGGACTCAAGGTGAACCCTTAGCTATGATCTGATATGAAAAACAAAAAGTTAATACATTGATTCTTTAAAATACAATGCCATAGAACAAGCATTTATTCCAAGGCAGAGGGATGAGGCAAATCTGCTTTCCTCACCCCAACATCAAGACTGGCTCAGGTGTTCCTCTGGAGGAAATGGGTTCTAAAGTGCCAGTCCAGTGTGTCTCAGATCCCAGCCTGTTCAGTGGTTGTAGTTTGAAGCTTGGGAATGCTTTGCTTTTTGTTTAAAGTCCACAAATGAGTGAGTACATCCCCTGCTTATCTTTCTGTGATGTGATACCTCACTCAGGAGCCCATTCTCCAAATCCATTCATTTGCCTACAGATTTTAGGATATAATTTTACTTACTACTGCTCCATTGTGTAGATGTACCGGAGTTTGTTAATCCATTCTTCAGTTGAGGAGTATCTAGGTTATTTCCAGGTTCTTGCTATTACAAACAATGCTGCTATGAACATACCTGAGCCAATGCCTTTGGAGTGCAAATGTGTATCTTTAGGGTACATGCCCAGCAGTGGTATTGCTGAATCCTTGAGGAGATTGATTACTAAGCTTTCTGAGAAACCTCCATACTGCACTCCAGAGTGGCTTAACAAGTTTACACTCCCCCACTAACAATGGAGGAGTGTTCCTTTTGCTCCCCAACCTCTCTAGAGTAGGCTGTCATCTGTGTCCTTTATCTAAGACAATCTGACAGGGGTAAGGTGGTATCTCAAAGTTGTTTTGATTTGCATTTCTCTGATGGCTAAAGATGTTGAGCACTTTTTCAAGTGCCTTTCAGCCATTCGTAATTCTGCTGAGAATTCCCTTTATAGTTCTGAATCCCATTTTTTAATTTGGTTATTCAAGGTTTTGGGCTCTAGTTTCTTGAGTTCTCTATATATTTTAGAGATCAGTCCTCTATCACTAGTAGGGTTGGTAAAAATCTATTCCCATTCTGTAGGCTGTTGTTTGTCTTATTGACTGTGTCCTTGGCTTTACAGAAGCTTCTTAGTTTCAGGAGGTCCCACTTATTGTTGTTCTTAGTGTCTTTGCCACTGGTGTTATATTTAGAAAGTAGCCACCTGTGCCAATGCTTTGGAGGGTATTTCCTACTTTCTTTTCTATCACGTTCAGTGTGGCTGGGTTTATGCTGAGGTCTTTGATCCACTTGGATTTGAGTTTTGTGCAGGATGATAGGCTTGGATCTATTTGCATTTTTCTACACACTACCATCCAGCTATGCCAACACCATTTGTTTAAGATACTATCTTTTTTCAATGGAGTATTTTGGGCCTCTTTGTCAAAGATCAGGTGTTCATAGGTTTTTTTTGCCCAATCTTGATGTGAGGAATTATGCCTAGTCTTAATGTAATATTTTATGCCATGTTAAGGGGATGACAATGGGAGTCCTGCTCTATTTTTAAAGAGATATGTAGGATAAATGGATCTTAGGCTGAGGGGTTGTTGGAAAAGTGACTAGTGGCAGTAAAGGTTGGGGAAACTGAGTTTGAACTATAAATATGAGAGAAAAATAAAAATAAGTAAATATTTTTATAAATGAAAAGACTTGAATTTTTGAAGATTCCTCTGCTTTGCTGTATCTTCTAAAGACTTTAAAGTGTTGGGCATTGATGTCAAATTTACCAGTTTGTCTATACTAAACGTTATTGCTCCTGAAGCTCAGATGAATGATTCTCATAGCCAGCATCCTGTGCAGTAAGTTTATCAACATCCTTAGACCCTTCTTTCTAGTTTCTCTTGAATTTCCAGTTTGCCAAGTGGGAATTTTCTTCTCATTCACTTGCTCAATTTTTCTAAGGTCTCACCTCTTTTTGGGTTTGGGAAGGTAGCTTACTGGTGGTCAAGGACCTCTCAGATGCTTCAAAGTCACCTATTGGCTTTTATGGGGGGAGTTCTGAATGCTTCTGCACTTTTCCCATTATCTTAGAATTAGGGTAAAGGATGTGTTTATCAAATGGAAGATTCCCTTACCAATTCTGGGCTTTCCTTTCTTCCCTTAGTTTGCTTTCTGTGGCCTAGGATAGGCTGTTCATACCTCATCTCACTTTGAAATTTCTAGCCCCTTGATAATTATCTTGAAAGTTGAAGACAATATGGCATTGAACTGTACTCTGCCTACCTCCTGCTTGGATTTATTTCTGTCCACATTATGTGTTTGATATTATGACCTGACACCCTGGTTGATATGTACTTTGGGTAGATGCTGAGGGAAAGACTAGTCTTCTGAAGCCATTAGTATACGCCAGCTGAGATCACTAGAACTTTCCTATATAAAGCCAGCATTCTACTACATTCTCCCTTTTGTCTAACTAAGAAAGCTCTAAACAAAGTATAAAACTACATACTATAGAGATCATCACCAGAAAGTATCTAGAAAAGGGAAAAGCACTAACATGAGTAAGATAAACTATGACTAACAAATAGCAAATACAGGGTGTATCTCAGATGTCCAGAATACAGATAAAAAGGTAATGTACAGGGATTACTTCAATGCTGCATATCTAGAATAATAAGAATCCAATAGTGAATGCTCTTTGCTGAGATACAAAATGATAGTAACCTTAACTATCTAGCCTCAACACCATCAAGACCTAAGAGGGAAAATGTATTACCTGAAGGTTAGAAACATGAAAAGGTAACTTCCAAGATTTAGGAGAGGACAACAACAGTCAACCTGAACAATTACCCATGGATTCACTGTACAGCTGGAGCATCACCTTTCTGGCTGTTGGTCTCAGATTTCTGACAAATCACTTGAGAAGCAGGATATTTGGGGGAGAGACTATCTTATCCTGTTTAGGCAGGCTTCAGCACTCTCTATCCTTTATCCTGCTCATCCAGATTGGACGGTGTGTATGTTGACAGCAGTTGGGACAAGGGTAGTCCTTTGCCCATCAGGCCATTATCTGCCATAGAAGACAAACTCTTTGTGAGATGTCCATGATGATCAATAACACCTCCAGAAAGAAACTTACGAATATTAACCAGGGTATACATAGCGTATAAAGTGACAACAGTATCCTAATGATATATCATTGTACAAAATATCTAAACAGAGTTATACAAAACAACTTATGTATATATTATAACTAATGTTATGACTAGTATAAACAGGTAGAAATTGGATGATGGAAATGACAATATGCTTAAATGAATTAATGTGCAAAATATCTTAAACGTAGAAATGTGCAAAACAGGGTAATTATACATTCAATTTTATATCAATATACAGATTTTCTCAATTCAACATATAAAATAATTTCCAATTTGTATCAATGTTCAAAATCTAAATTTGTACCAATATACAAAAATATAAATTTGTATCAATATATAGATTACCTCAATCAAACATATTAAATAATTTCCCATTTGTAACAATATACAAGTATCTGTCTATACCATGGCAATTATTCTTTGGCTAATCTTTGGCTAATAATTGTTTACAGGTAGATACAATAATCTACCTATGTCTTTTCCTATCTATTTCCTTTTCTTTAAAAGGGATTCCTAAGTCTATATTAGTTTTCTATCCTCAACCCAAATTTAGCTTATAACCACCTTATCAAAATGATAATTATTTATAACCCTTAGATGACAAAACTTATTGGGAGGTGGGCGTAGTTTCTCATTACATTGCTTTATGCTGATTTGTGGACAATGGTATCTCTTTGTGTCCTGTAAAAACTAAAACAATGGTTAAGTCCTAATGGATTGACTATAAACATCCATAACCATCCTCACAGTACTGAGTAAGTTCATCTGGAAAACTTGTTAAAGGTATAACATGAAGCTATTTTACAACTGTCTCGAATGGTCTATAATTCAAAAGTGATCATTGAGTGATGCACAGTAGATTCTTTTTTTCTGTCTATCTCAGCATCTCTCAGATATTTCTTTTTCATGCAGTGGGGGTCTCATCTTTTTTCTGGTTGCTTTGGATAATTCTGGTAGGAGAAATTGTTCTTCATAATGGACAGTCTAAGAAGTATTAATATCAAGTGAGATTTTAAGTCTTCAGAAAATATTGTGTGTGGATAAGATTCTTATATTAAAAAAAAGAAAATATTGAGAGACGTAGGATTAAAGATAAGAGTACAATAATATTGGTCCATATATATTCCAGCTATCTTCTGTCTCACACCAGGAGGGTTTTTTGATATGAGACAGAATCTCTCAAGTTTTCTTTACCAATGTGCTTGGGTTTAGAGAGGCAGAAAGCCACTTATTCCTCCTCCAAATCAAGCTTTATTCATAATTAAACCAGGACTGCATTTCTTTCCTTTTTTTTTTTGAAGAGATATAGATGTACAGAAATCAGAATTGAGAAATTACCCAGTATTGCATATTGGTGCCAATTGTCCTTATATTCTTTTGTAGTCCTTTCATATATAATCTTCCTTCAGCTTTAAAGGTCTAAGTCTTCAGCATTCTTTTAATGTGAGGATGGTTGTATTGGTTCTTCTGTAAGGACAAAAATGAGACCCTGCCACAGCTTTGTTAAATAAGTGTTCCTTACCATATATCCAATTGGCATATCTGCAGATGAATCATTACTACTTCTCCTCAGGAGGGGTCTCCTTTTCAAATCGGCTCTTTATCAATCTTGTTGATTCCCATATTTTTTCTTCTCCTATGGAAACAAAAGCAAAAAAACAAAATTCAAAGCACATATATGGGCTTCCATTCTGAAGTTAGTACATCCTTAAAATAAATAGGTTGCTTCAACTCAGCATGCCCCATGTTGGATGCCAATTATTGCTGAAATTATTAAAATACAATATACCATACGATGGCTAATATTTATTAGGGGAAGAGGAAGAACTTACAAATACAAAGGATGATTCTAGGAGATTTGGAACTCTTCACGGGGATGTTCAGCTTCCTCCCACAGAGGGTGGCAACCAAACAGGCCTACTGGTTTATATTCCCGGGATGTATCTCACTTGGCCATGCCCTAACAGGAGTAGTATCTTTTGAGTCATTAGTATATGCCTAGACCACTAGAACTTCCCTATATAAAGCCAGCATTGCACCACAAGAGGCTTCTGGCAATATAAGATTCTGATTTCAAGCCTGGAACTTAGCTACATTGAATCCTATAAACCAGAGCCTGCCTGAAGTTTTCCCAAACCTCTACCAAAGGACTCAAATGAGCTTCCTTGTTCAACGGTGGAATGTTGTATGCCATTGTTTCCTTGTGAAAAAAAAAAGGTTGGATTGTAAAGCTCTAAAAGGCTCACTGTGAGTGAATAGACCTCTCATAGGTGTGGGCTGAGCTGCCTGTGTGTAAAGCTCTTCATTGGGCTGTTGTGGGTTGTGGCCACCCAGGTGGTGCCAAATGACACCCTCATACCACAGATACATAGCAGCAGGCTAAGGAGAATGGAGTCTTGAGGATGTGGTGTGATGTCCACTAGGATGTGTCCTGTATGCATTCTCAAGTTTGGCATTCACCAGGGATGGAGTAGAGCTGCTGCTACGCCCCTGGGTGTGGCTATGCAAACATGGGTCCACCTACCCTCTTAAAAAGTGCTCACCCAAGATTCCTCCCTTTTCTCTTTTGCTTCTCCCACATCTCTGATTCCCTGCTAATAAAGTCTAGTGTGGTATTCCAGGCAATGAGACTCTTTTCACGTGCAAAAACCCCAACATTTGTGCTGTGACTTGGAGGGCTCCCCCAGCCCTAAGCATGCATAGGCACTGGGGGTCCCGTTTGACTCCTCCACTGGAAACCACCTTCCACCTGCCTGGTCATGACCCATACTCACACACCCATGGTGTCGATTGTTGAATTCCCCTCTCAGTCCGTGTAAACGTGAACTAGTTTCACAGAGGATCACACTTTTGATCTTCACTTGGTTGCTATTTGTTCCTTTTCATTGACAAACATGCACTCGTGGCTTTTTCCCAGTATTGTATCCCGTCCCCAGACTTGTCCTGCAGGGAATTGCACTAGTGTCTTGTAGAGAGCTGCGTTGTACCTCGCCCTAAAGATGGCGCCGGTTTCCACCTTCCGCCTTCCCAAGGGCGAGTGCTTTCGGGAGTAAACAACTCCTTATTGGCTGTCGGCGAGGATGGTGGCTTGCTTCCGCGTCCTAGGACCTATGGGTGATGTCCATGTGGCTTACCGGGATTGGAGGCCCAGAGGGTATTTAGCCACGAGCAGGCTTCCCTCCCCCCCCCCCCCCCCCCCCCCCCCCCCCCCCCCCGGTGTTAGAAGTCAGAAGATTGTCCAAGGTCCTGAATAAAGCTGCTGGAGAGAAGAATCCTGAGTTGCGTTCTTCCTTGCTGGCGAGGTTAGGCGCGACAACTGGTGGTCCGTACCAGGGAATCGCTTCGGTGAATCGCTTCGGTGAATCGCTTTGGTGAATTGCTCTTACGGATGACGGGATCCAGAACTCTCCACAATCAGAGGGTATACCGGTAAGTCCCAGGTAATGGGATCCGCGGTTATAGTGGGCAGAGCTCTGTCTGTAGAGAAAGACAGAGGAGAGGGAGCTCGCTGATGAGTGAGCGTAACCTCTCATTGCTGAGGACTCGCAGCAGGAATAGGGAAAGTGAAACTGGGGCTGTTTGGCAAAGGCTCCGAGAAGATTCTGGAAACAAGATCAGGGATATAAAAGGATGGGTAATTCTACCTCACATCCAATTTTTCTAGCTCTACAGGAGCTGTTACAAACCAAAGGTCTGGAAATTAAGGAAATTGCATTAGAGAGATTTTTACAGGAATGTGACATTGCAGCTCCATGGTTTGTTGTTATGGGCAGTCTAACGGTGTCCTCCTGTGAGAAGTTAGGGCAAGATTTAGACCTCACCTATGAGCAGGGAATTCTAAAGGCAGGCGTGATATCCATTTGGAGGGTGATTTGAGGTTGTTTGGATGATCAGAGGTGCTGTGAGGCAATTGAAGGGAGTCGGGTCGCTTTAGAACAGTTAAGAGAGGAAAGATCTGATGGGGCAAGCAGCGAAGAAGCAAGAAGCCTTAGAACTGAAGGATCAGATTCTGGGGGAAACACTTACCCGGATTTAGAGGATTTTCAGCTTTTGGACCTTGAGAGCAGTAGTTCTGAAGAAGACCTATCAAGGTTGGAGGAGTCAGGAGAGGAAAGAGAAACTAAGAAATTGGTTTCAAAAAAGGGAGAGAGGGAAAAGAGGCTAGCCACAAGGGAGCGCTTGCTTCCTGGGAAGCGTGGCCCTCTGCTGTCCACTCCCCCAGCTTACTCAGATGGAGGGGGTGGCTTTGGCGGCCGCAATCGGTCCTTTAACCCTGCAGTATGGAGAAAAGTGAGACAGAAACTGGTGTTAGCATTTCCTGTATTCCAAGATCCCCAGGGGAATTGTTAAGAAGAGCCCCTGGACTTTAAAGTAATCAAGTCACTGGCCAAATCAGTAAGAACTTATGGCATTAACTGCCTCTTTCACTTTGGCACAAGTGGAGGCATTGAATAGACACTGCATGACTCCCAATGATTGGAGCAGTCTTGCGAGAGCATGCCTTAGTCCAGGACAGTATTTAGACTGGAGAGCAGTTTTGATTGAGTTCGCTAATGAGGAAGCAGCAGCATACCAGGCAGCTGGGAACCAGGCATGGGATAGAGACATGCTATTGGGACAGGGTCGTTTTGCTAATCAGCAGACAGGCTACCCTGCACAAGTCTATGAGCAGGTCAATAAAATTGGCATCAAAGCCTGGAAATCTCTCCCAAATAAAGGAGAGGTGAGTGGGAACCTTACTAAGATCCTACAAGGACCCACTGAGCCCTTTTCTGATTTCATGGTCAGACTAGTAGAGGCTGCAGGCCGCATTTTTGGTGATCCTGACACTGCCATGCCTTTGATTAAGCAGCTAGTATATGAACAATGTACCAAGGAATGCCAAGCTGCCATTACCCCTTATAAAAATATGGGACTTGAAGCCTGGATGAAGGTATGCCGAGAGTTAGGGGGCCCATTGACCAATGCAAGGCTAGCTGCAGCCGTGGTGCAACTCACCAAGAAAAAGGGGAACAATGCAGGGGCCTCAGGTGCTTGCTTCCGATGTGGTAAAATAGGCCACTTAAAGCGGAACTGCCATGACCAAGGAAATGGTGCAAGGAGGGATGAGCCACGCCTCATACAGCCCAGATTATGCCCCAAATCCTAGAAGGGGAGGCATTGGGCAAATGAGTGCCGCTCAGTTAGGGATACAGAAGGACAGCCCATTGACAACCAGCAAGCAGGGGCCCGTCCAAAAAATGGGCTGTGGGGGCCCCCGTCCTCAGGGCCCACAAATATATGGGGCAGTGACAGACCAGGCCAAAGGCCAATCACTGGAATGGTGGCCAACCCTACGCCACCCGAAAGACCGCGGAGAGCCACTATGGGCTCCGCAGGGCTGGACCTCCGTGCCACCACCAGATTCATACTAACCCCTCAAATGGGGGTACAGGTGATAGAGTCCGACTTTACAGGGCCTCTGGAGCCTGACACCATGGGCTTGTTGATAGGGCGATCATCCTCAGCACTACAAGGCCTTAGAGTTCTCCCAGGCATAATAGACCCAGACTACACAGGAACAGTGAAGATAATGGTGGAATCCCCAAAAGGGATTACTGCTATATCTCCAGGTGATAGAATAGTACAATTAGTGATTCTTCCTAGCCTACATGGCCGCTACCCTGCTGCTCAGAAATAAAGGGAAAAAGGATTTGGGTCCACAGGCATGGACTTGACATTCTTGTCCGTAGAGCTGAATCAGTGACCCATACTAACCTTAACAGTAGATAATAAAAGGATTCTAGGACTGTTAGATACTGGTGCTGACAAAAGCATTATAGCAAGGAAGGATTGGCCCTCTGGGTGGCCGGTTCAGGCCTCCTCACAAACCTTACAAGGCTTGGGGTACGCCAAGGCTCCTGAAGTTAGTGCAAGACAACTTTCCTGGAGAAGTGATGAAGGTCACTCAGGCAGAATACAACCTTATGTGCTTGATTTACCCATTACACTCTGGGGGAGAGACCTATTAAAAGACATGGGCTTTAAGCTTTGCAATGAATATTCAGTGACATCCCAGGAGATGATAAAAGACATGGGATTTCACCCAGAATTTGGTTTAGCAAAGCGCTTGCAGGGTAGGAAGGACCCTGTCATGCCTCAATATAGAGTGCCAAGGCAAGGATTGGGTTTTTCATAGGGGCCACTGAGGATGGCATTCCCATCACCTGGAAAACTGAGAAACCTGTATGGGTCTTTCAGTGGCCCCTGTCTTTAGAAAAATTGAAAGCAGCCCAAGAACTAGTGCAGGAACAGCTAGCACAGAAGCATATCATACCCTCTACTTCGCCATGGAATACACCTGTATTTGTGATTAAGAAATGATTGGGAAAATGGAGATTATTGCATGACCTAAGAGCCATAAATAGTCAGATGCAGATTATGGGCCCAGTTCAATGAGGCCTTCCACTGTTAACAGCCTTGCCCTCTCAATGGCATCTTATTGCAGTGGATATTAAGGATTGTTTTTTCTCTATACCGCTCCATCCCAAGGACACTGGAAGATTTGCCTTCACTGTCCCCTCCTGCAATCACGAGGAACTTGATCAAAGATTTGAATGGGTTGTATTACCTCAAGGGATGGCCAATAGCCCTACTATGTGTCAACTATATGTGGGGCATGCCCTGCAATCAGTGCGTGAAGTGTTTCCTAAGGTGCGCTGCATCCATTATATGGATAACATACTGTTAGCGGGGAAAACAGAGAGGTGAGGTAGAAGAGGCCTATGAAGTGCTGGTGAAAGCACTCCAGCACTGAGGGCTCTTTATTGCCCCCAAGAAGGTACAATTGACTCAGATTGTTGATTATTTGGGAGCAAGGATTGCTCCTCGAGTAGTTCAGCCCCAAAAGATAGAGATAAGAAAGGACAATTTAAAGACTTTGAATGATTATCAAAAATTATTAGGGGATATAAATTGGGTTAGGGGATTTTTAAAATTGGCAAATTATGAGTTAAAACCCCTATATGACATTCTTAAAGGTAATACTGCCCTAGATTCCCCTGGGCATTTTACTAAAGAAGCACATCAAGCGCTACAGTTTGTGGAAGATAGGCTAAGACAGGCATGTTTGATGCGAGTACAAGAGAATCAGAAGTTGTTGCTATGTATATTGCCCACCTTTAGACAACCCACAGGGGTGCTATGGCAACAAGGACCTGTGCTATGAATGCACCCCAAGGTTTCCCCAAATAAGAGCATCAAGCATTACCCCACAGCTGTTGCTGAGTTGGTCCAGCAGGGTCTTCAACAGGCTTTACAGTTTTTTGGTCTACTCCCGGAGAGCATCATGGTGCCTTTCACTGCAGCACAAATTTCTGTGCTGTGTGCCACCATTGATGACTGGGCTATACTCCGATGCTCCTTCCCTGGTGAATTAGACAACCACTATCCACAACACCCATTAATGACTTTCTTTTTTTTTTTAAATACTTTCTTTTAATTTTTTTTAAAACATTTTTATTTATTTATTTGCCTTGGTGTTTGCCTGGAACTGGAACTACAGACAGTTGTTAGCTGCCATGTGGGTGCTGGGAATTGAACCCGGTTCCTCTGGAAGAGCAGACGGTGCTCTTAACCACTGAGCCATCTCTCCAGCCCCCATGACTTTCTTTAAAGAACATCCTGTTGTTTTTCCAAAGGTGACATCTACAGAACCTATTCCTGGTGCAATTAATGTGTTTACAGACGACTCTAAGACCAGAGTAGGGGCATACATGGCCCAAGGCCTATCACCAGTCCAATGCCAATTTGCTTCAGGAACCCCTCAAATAACAGAACTTCAAATAGTATTAGAGGTTTTTAAAACCTTTTCTTGTGCATTTAATTTGATTTCTGATTCAGTTTATGTTGTTAATGCCTTCAAAATTCTTGAGGTGGCGGGTCCTATAAGATCTTTCAGTTCAGTTGCAGGTTTATTCTCTCAGTTACAGGATCTTATATTTTTGGTTGTGAGCCTAGCCTTTAACGGCTGAGCCATCTCTCCAGCCCCAGGATCTTATTAGTAACCACTCTAAGAAGTTTTTTCCCCAACACATTAGAGCCCACACTGGCTTGCTTGGGCCTCTGAGCAAAGGCAATGCCCTAGTGGATGCTGCCACCCGGCAAGAATGGGTATTTACTGCCACCCCCATTATACGAGCCACAGAATTTCATCAGTTATACCATGTTAATGCCAGAACTTTGCAAAGCAAATTTCAGCTTTCTAGGCAAGTGGCCAGGCAAATAGTTTTGGATTGTTCACATTGTGTGAAGTTTCAGCATCCCCCGTCGTTGGGAATTAACCCCCGGGGTTTGCTCCCTCTTAAGATCTGGCAAATGGATGTTAAACATTTTTCTGAATTTGGCAACCTCAAATATGTGCACGTGTCAGTTGACACCTGTTCTGGTATTATCCATGCCACTGCCCTAAGTGGAGAGAAAGGGTGTAATGTTATTGTTCATTGCCTTGAGGCATGGGCAGCCTGGGGAAAACCAATTCAGCTTAAGACTGATAATGGCCCAGGATATACCGGACGTCAATTCACAACCTTTTGTGCACAGATGGGAGTACAATTGATCCATGGCCTACCCTATAACCAAGGGCAGGGCATAGCGGAAAGAGCTCACCACACACTCAAGGAGTGCCTTATAAAACAGAAAGGGGGAATAGGCCACGGCCGTACCCCAAAGGAAAGGCTTTCCCTAGCTCTCTTTACTCTTAATTTTTTAAATTTGGATGCCCATGGGGCTGCGGCAGCAGCCCAGCATGCCAATCCAGGCACTATGCAGAAAGGACTGGTGAAATGAATAGACATCCTCACAGGCCGCTGGTGTGGCCTGGACCCTGTCTTAATATGGGCGAGAGGATCTGTTTGTGTTTTCCCCCAGGATAGAAATGATCCAGTTTGGGTACCAGAGCGCCTGACCAGGAAGATTCAATCGGAAAAGGAAAATGAGGCAGGGGAGCAAGCAGACAATGCAGAAGCTCCTGTTGCTGACCCTGATGGTGCAGATGAGTACTCGCCATAATCACAGCCATTTTATTGGCTGCCATAGGAGCCACGAGCCATATCGTGCAGACTGCACAGACTTTGAATGCGGTCTCGGCTAATGTAGTACAGGCACTAAACATACAAAAGAATCTTATTGCCCAGTTAAAAGGGGGCTTGATGATTATTAATCATAGGATCGACCTGGTCCAAGAGTAGATTGATACTCTTTGGCAGTTGGTCCAGTTTGGTTGTGAATGGAAGTTTCCAGGATTATGTGGGATTAGTGTACAATATCAGAATTTTATTCATGCTGCAAATTTGTCTAAGCAGTTGTCAAGTTATCTTTTAGGAAATTGGACTGGTGAATTTGAAAATTTGATGACTCAGCTGAGAGTGGCCATTGTGACTGTGAATTCTACCAGAGTGGATGCGGACCTGGCAGAAGGACTGGCGTCCTGGTTCTCCACCGCTGTGGATCACCAGAAAGAGTGGGCGGGAATGGGAGCTCTGGCGGGCCTGATGGCACTGATATTCCTAGTTTTCCTGTGGTGCATTTGCTGTGTTAGGTTCCTTCAGTGTCGCAATGCAGCCATGGTTGTCCAAGCACTTTCAGCCATTGGAGTCGGTCAGTCCCCCCAAGTTTGGTTGGCCTCCCTAAAGGAGAAGCCTTAAGAATGTTTTACAGGATGCGAGGCTTAGCACTTCACATGAGCACTCTGGCTTATGGGAACTCATGAGGAGTATGTCTGATTGCACGCAGGTTGACACCCAACTGCCTGCCTCCGTGAAAAAGGGTGTTGGACGCGTCAGGGATTGTCTGGGTGGATGACACCTGGAGCGATACCTGTACATGTTCCTTTTGCACTTCAGAGACTAGACCTCTGCTTCTGCCTGCCTTTTTTAATAAAGAAGGGAGAACTGTAGAGAGCTGCGTTGTAAGATGGCACCGGTTTCTGCCTTCCACCTTCCCTATGGTGAGTGCTCTCGGGAGTAAACAATCCTTATTGGCTGTAGGTGAGGATGGTGGCTTGCTTCCGCATCCTAGGACCTATGGGCAATGTCCACGTGGCTTACCGGGATTGGAGGCCCAGAGGGTATTTAGCCACGAGTGGGCTTCCCCCGGGGTTAGAAGTCAGAAGATTGTACAAGGTCCTGAATAAAGCTGCTGGAGAGAAGAATCCTGAGTTGCATTCTTTCTTGCTGGCAAGATTGGCGACAGTGTCTTCCATGGTTGTTTTCCCTGCCAGCAATGCTGCAGTCCTGACAGGCTTGCATCACCCATTGTGGGTGGAGTGTACCTCCCTGGAGCTTCCACTTTGTTCTGATGCTAATCAGGGATTTGCATAGTCTATTGTGCATAGTCTATTGTATGTACTGTATTGAGTGGGGCATTGTCTAAGTGGGCTATGTTGACAGTTGATGGACTGGTTCAGTGTGGGCCTGCTGCCCTGCAGAATCAGTCTGCCAGGTAAAGACCTAGGCTCGTTGAGTTCTGTACCCTGCTTAGGTCTCGACAATGGAAAATAAACCAGTGAAAAGCATACTTCCATCTTCATCCTTAGGGTACATGCTGGAGACATTGAAACCTCTTAGCCTTATGCTTTATTTCAATACCACCAAGCTTATCCATTATTTTACTAAAAAATGGCCTGGATATCCCCTAGACAATCTAAAGTGACCACCTAATGGCACCCTAGATCCTGATATTTTACGGGAGTTATCTAACTATTGCTAGCATACAGGCAGGTTGAAAGCGTTTCCCTATATACAAGCTTTCTCCTACCTAAGCTCTAAGCCTTCCCACTTGGGTTCCTTTTCTCCGACTCATCTGCTTTTAGCCACTTTCCCCGGACCCTGAATATTCTCATCTTCCACTAGATCCTACAAATGGCCCCCCACCCTTCAGATCTCAATGCTTTCCTACCCCCTACTCTAAGACACGCAAACCACACTTCTGCATTCACCCCACTTATCCACTCTCACACTTCTAGGGATCCTGACCAGTTCTGCCCCTTTAAGAAGTGGTGGGTGTGGATGGAATAGTTAAGGTTTATACTCCTTTTCCCTTGTCTGAGCTTTCCCAGGTTGCAAAGACATTTGGCTCTTATAATTCTAATTCTACCACTTTTATAAAGGAATTTCAGTATATAACCCAATCCTATAACCTTACCTTTCATGACGTATATACTAACAAATAAACTCCTTCCCACATTGAATTCATTTGTCTAACCTTAAACCTTTTATTCCTCCCCTGCCTCAAAGTAGCCAGGCAAATGACCCAAAATTGTAGAAGAAACCAGCTTCAATCTTGTCTGAGCTTGCATTGCAGATCTTCAGAGCAGAAGCCGAGATTGGTATTTAGTAAACAAGAAAGCCCGAGGCAGTCTGCTGGAGACTTAAAGAAAACCCAGTAACCTTAGAACTATTAACAGGTAAACAAAGATCATTCAATGTTTCAGTTGCAGCCTCGCCCGTTAAGTCACAGTTATGACCCCTTGAGGATTTAGAATGCATTGCAGGTAAAACAAAGACCATTTCCCACTCCCATAACCAGAGCCAAAGAAAAGAAGCCTGCAGGAGTCTCGGTAAGCAAAATACAGGACACTTTAATCCCTTCCCTTTTCCAGACCTAGCAAGGGTTCACAGACCTAAATATGCAGGCAGTAGACAATAGACTTCCTTAGCGGAAAAACACACAACGCAGCTACCTCATGGTTGAAGCGGTACCTCCCTGGTACCCACAGGGTGGGAAGATCAAGTCCCAGCCTGCCAGCAGCCACATGACCAAAGTCATTTGCTCCTTCACCCATGTGGAAGAGGAGCTCCAAGTGCATGCCATCTTAGGTGGAAGGGCCTTAATGTTAGCAGTCCCTGTGCATTGGGCCCAGACAGGTTGCTGAGGATTCAGGGGAATAAGCTATGCTGGCCAGCAGCACGCAGGACATTCTCCACACCAAAGGTGTTGGCACGCGAAATGAGAATAACCCTGAAGCAGGATCCCTGTTTGACTAAGAACTGCAGCAAATCGCCCATGCCCGGAGACAGGAGGATGGTATCCTAGCAGGTCCCGGGGCATATGCCATGCTCACCCAGTTACTTGCATGTACTCATTGTAGTAGCCCTTGCGATAGGTGGCAAGCAGGCTCTCAGGTGTTGCTGGCCTGGGGCAGTATGTACAATAGAGTCGTCCCTGTTTCCGTCCATGATGGTCTTCAAAGTCGAAGGTCAGGAGGAAGCGAGGTGCACTGGGTGCAGCCATCCTGCCGTCCTGGGAGCAGGGGTAGAGGAGCAGAAGAAGGCAAGCAAGAGGCTGCATGGCAAGAGCCGGCCGAGGAGAGCCTGGTTAGCAGACCACAGCCAGGATCACTGGCACATCTGAGACCCTAGATAGGCATCATATGCCAACAGCTGGAAAACACCAGTTGTACTGTTTACTCTCTCTATAACCAACCATCTTTACCCGCTGGAAGTAATCCTAAGGGTACAGGAGAAATGAGTTCTGGCAGATGGATGTGTTTCACTTTTCAGAATTTTGAAAGATAAAATTTGTACATCATACCACCGAGACTTATTCAGAAATGCAATGGGCAACTGCCTTGAGTTCTGAAAAAGCTTTTGCTGTACTTGCCCACCTTTGGAAGCCATGGTCATAATGGGGAATTTCTACTCTAATTAAGACTGAATGCTTCAGCAAATAATATCCCAGAAAATGAAGCAGATTTTTGGATATTATGAAATAAAACACATTACAGGGATATCGCACAATACCCCAGGACAGGCAGTTGTGGAAAAATGTCATTACATCTTAAACGAGATGCTTCATAAACAGAAAGGTAAAATAAAAAACCTTGGGAGAGATTGCATATTGCTTTACTGACCTTGAATTTTGTTTTTTTTATTTTTTACAATTTAATAAATATTCCTTGATGATTGCATACTGGTAAACAGCTTGGCAGTATTGAGAAAGATCACAGTGATGGTGTTTTCCTAAGGGTGTGTAGTCTTCAGCAGAAGTCACTATCAAACCAGCAAGACTGCATTTATACACCCATCATTTTCAGGATTGTTGGTAACTTGGGCATACCAGGCCCAGCTCACTCACACAGAGACAGAGACAGACAGAGAGACATAAAGAACCTGTTATACATTACTCAGTGATTACTTTTGAAATATAGATCATTCAGAGTGATTGTGAGATAGCTCTCCATGATTATCCTTCATGTCATATCTTTAATAACATTCCCACATGGATATACCCAGTACTTTGAGAATACATATAGATGTTTATAGTCAGTCCATTATGATCTAACCACTGTTTTAGTTTTTACAGGACCCCACAGAGATGCTGTCGCCCACAAGTCAGCAGAAAGCAAACTTAAGAAAAACTATGCCCCTCTTCTGATAAGCTTTGCCCCCTGAGGGCTATGGATAATTATTATTTTGAAAGGATAGTAATAAGTTAAAATTGGGCTGCAAATAAAACAATATAGACATAGGTAGATTATTGTATGTGCCTCTAAATAACTATTAGACAAATATGAGCCAAAAATTTGATATGGATGCTTGTATATTGATACAAATGTGAAATCACTTTATATGTTTGATTGAAATAATCTGTATATTGATACAAATTTAAATCTGAAATTGTTTTATATGTCTAAGGAAACTTGTATGTTGATACACAATTGAATCTATAATTGCCATATTTTGTACATGTTTCTATCTCTGCTTAAAATACTTTGTACATTAATGTATATTAAGCATAATGTCATACCTGCCATGCAACTTCTACCTCTATATTAGTCATAATGTATAACTAAATTAGTCCTAATATATACATAAAATGTTTGTATACCTTTGCTTATTTTGTATAATGATATATATTTAGGATACTGTTATCATTTTGCACGATACATGTACCTTGGTTAACATTTACATGATCATCATACTTGAAGTCATTATTCACAAACTGTGCACGCATTTATAGAATGCCTATTTTTACAATGTAAGCTTCAGTCTTTAGGATGATTAGGATTGCAGATCACTGTTACTTAGGTTTGCCATGTAATGGGCATGTTGTTTAAGTTTGCCATATATATGCTAGAATATATCAGACAGGTGACTCCAACTACTTCATAGATCTAGAGAATATGGCATTTAATGTTTTGTTATTCAGAATTTGGTCATGAGAGACAGGACGTGGCATCACTGTTCCATTCCCGAGATGGTGATGGGCATCAAAGACATCCCACAATGAGTTTGTCTTCCTTGGGGGCAGACAATGGCCAGATGGGCAAAGAGCTGCCCTTGCCTCGACTGCTGTCAGTAAGCACACCTTCCAATCCAGATGAGCAGGATGCAGGAAAGAGATGCTGAAGCCTGTCTGAACAGGATAAGATGGTTTCTCAAAAAATGCCCTGCTTCTGAAGAGATCTATCAGATATCCTAGGCCTGTAGCCAGAAAGGTGGATGCTCCAACTGAACAGGGAAGCTGTGGGTGACTGTCCAAGTAGCTGACTGTCACTGTCCTCTCCTAAATCTTGGAAGCTATTCTCTTGTGCTTCCAACCTTCAGATAATATGTTTTTTCTTTCAGGTTCTGATGGGGTTGAAAACTAGATAGTTAAGGTTACTATCATCTCATATCTTACCAAGGGGCATTCAGGTATCAGGATTCTTATTATTCAAGATAAAAAGCCTTGAAGTAATCCCTGTACATTGCCTCTTACCAATATTTTAGACATTTAAAATAAACCTTGCATTTATTGTTAGTTGTAGTGGGAACTTGCTTATTTTAGTGCCTTTCCCTTCCCCAGATATTACATTATGATGATTCTTGTACTATGTACTATTATACATATAAGTATAAGTATATACTTAGTTTATAACTCTTAGACAAAATTAAGGGATATAGTGGGATTCAGGTGTTATTTAAGGAGCTTTACTAACTCCTAATAATTCAGACCCCAACAGGGCTTGTCCAGAACCAATGTAAACCCAGGAATATATGCTCCCTTTCTTCTTTGGTTTCTGCTTTCTTCAGGAACAGATCAAACTGTCCTTTATGGGATATTTTACTCTCCAAGAATTGTCTTAAGGTCTAATTTGTATCAATGAGTATTTATATAACCCTTAATAAATACTAATCCTTGTGATATATTGCAGGTGAATATTTTTCCCAATAATGTGCAATAAATGATTCATTTGTCTGTTTATGACCATTTTTGAATGTCTAAAAATAGCCTGTGAATTCTACCTGATATATATTAAATTAATGGTAGTATATGAACACAAAAAATGTATGTCCTCTGACAGAATTTGAAGACTCAAAATATTTTGGTCAGTCTATATGTCCTCACTCTCCAATTTGAAGTATTGAAGGGTGCATGTGAGTATTCAAACACTGAAAAAATAGGATCAGAGTTGTAACTGTATCTCATGCAGAGAAGTAGAAACCTCACCTGAACAATTCTTTCTAGTAAAACAAGCACATAGGATTTAGCAAGCCATTGCTTACAGAAGAATTCTCTCTGGCTCCCATTTGCCTGTCTGTCAGTTTTCAGTTTAAAATTCAGTATTAGAAGATTAAAGGCCATGAAGCACAACAATGACCACACCCAGCATGATATCCCCTATGGTGCAATAGTGGCACTTTTATCTTGGAAGTAACCAATGGTTATCAAAAAAGACTTAAGTCCTTAAATAGAAAGGAATTTAAGCTTGTATCAGAAAGCTGGCCACCTTTCTATAGCTGGAGAGATCATGGATTCTGAAAAATATACCTCTTATGGTCACTTTGCAAAACCATTGGAATTTTTAATACTATTCTCAAAATGTATCCTTCTAACCACTGATAAATGTAAGCTCTTTTCAAATAAGCTCCTTTTTGAAGGGTGGACGCTATTGCAGAAACTCCCAACTGGTCAAAATAGGCAGAAATTCACTGACCAATGGTTATACAACCAAAAGTGATTCAGTACAGTGCAACTCATATACCCAAGGCTCAGAGATCATTGCAGAACAAGGGGAATGACAGATCTGAAGACCCAGAGGGGTACAGATCTCTGCTGTGCAATATGGCCTTTTAGACCTGGCAGGGCTGTCCCTATTAAGTTTCAAAAATATGGATACTTAAACAAAACCTAAAACAATATTTTCTTTGAATCATTAGCCAGCAGACTCTAGTGTGATACTTTACGGTGAATTGATTATATGTAGCTAGGCACTGTCACACAATAAATCTACCGCTAGGCTGTTATTATATGCCACATGACCATGTTTGAAAAGTTCTCTCTCTAAAAACATCTAGATGCTTCTATAAGCAAAGCCCCATCCTAGTTATGTGCAGAAGAGATATTATCATCTGCTATATATTTGCCCTGCACTCAAGTTAGGGTCCACATAATAGAAGTACCCTACAGGCAGGTAGAGATTAAGAATGGAGGAACTTATTTCCTGAGCCTTGTTTCTGGAGGAACACCTGACTCAGTCTTGATGTTGGGGTGAGGGAACTAGATCTGCCAGGAGTGGATGCTGAACTAAGCCATATTGGGACATTGGGACCTTGGGACCTCCTGCCCTTGCTGGGGAGGAGATGGGGAGATGTGGAGAAGAGACAGTGACTGGAAGGGGGTGGGAGGGAGAAGGAAACTTGAACAAGGATATGCACAGATAGAAAATGTGACTTTATTATTATTATTAATAATAATAATACAAAAAGAATGGAGGAACTTATTTCCCGAGCCTTGTTTCATAAAAACACAACCCTCAAAGGTTCCCCCTCCACACTAATTCATGGAGAAGATATGGTCATCTCTTGTCTTCACCAAGGTGCATGTGTGCTTTACAAATATGAACACAAACTAACATGCAATACCCTACAGCAAAATTCAATTGCTTATGAGAAGATTGCAATCTTGAATTCAGTTAGGATAAATTAGACTTTTAACTATAAATAAAATGGCCCCAAGTTGTCCATTAAAATGCCATAATTAAATATCCTAACTGGACTGTTTATTTTCTCCTAAATCTTTGTGTAAAATATTTTTTTAATTTATTCATAAAGTCTTTTTCTACCAATGTATCCCCTTGCTCTCCCTCCCTTCCCCCTCCCAATCCCTCCTGGTCAGTTTTCAGCCTCCCTCCTCCCCTTCCCCCACCCCCTTCCCCCAAATGGGCAAGAAGTGCAAAGTGGATTAGCTCATCATCCACTCCAGGCAGATGATTTTCTCATCCTAATGTCAAGACTGTGTTTGATGTTCCTCTGGAGGGAATGGGCTCTCAAGTGCCAGCCCAGGCACAGAAACATAGTCTAATCCTGTCCCTCAATAATCCATACACTACCCATGTCAGTGGAGAGTTGCCTGTCCTAGGAGGGCCTAGTTCCTTTTCTTGAAGGTTCCCCAGTGACTGTTCTTAATGCAGTGAGCTCCTCAGAGCTCCAGCCAGCCATCCCTGTGGGAATTTTCCTCATAATCCCTATCCCCTTGCTCATATAGACTCTCCTCCCCTGCACTCAGCTGGACCAGGAGCTCAGCCAAGTGCTCAGCCATGTATCTCTGCCTCAACCTCTATTGTTAGAGTAAGTTTTGTGATGGCACTTGAGGGAGCTATTCACTTGATTATAGGGAAGTCCTGAAAATTTACCTATAAAAACCATGGAAGTTAAGAACCCTAAATTAAGGCCCTAAAACCTTTGTGATAGAAAACAATGTACATGTGAATTATTCAAGGTCATAGTGGTCCAGAGTACTGAGGAAATGTCCTCAAATGAATTCATTTAGGACTTCAATATAACAGAGATACATTCAAAAAGTAAATTAGGGACTGAGATCCCACATGCCCCAGGAAGCACTAGAGTTCACAGGTTCTAGATATCCACACACTTACTGTCATTTAATGCTGAGGAGTTCAGGTACCAGCTCACTAAAAGTATAATGTCATGTGCAGATAAACTACTACAGTTGTATTACTCCATAGGCCTACAAGTTTTATATAAATCACATTGTACCCAGCCTATCACACCTCCAAACCTCAGAGTTTATGGTCCACTATGAAGAATTTTTCCCAACTACCCTGTCCTATTTGGACACCATCTAACAAATGAGAGCCTTCACCTTTTTTTCCCCCAGAAAACTGGCCCTTGATATAGGATTAGGGTTTGAACTATGGCCAATGGTAGTCAAAAGTACAAACAGCTGAATGATAAGGATTCAGAAGACATAAAGTGTGATTTAAACTTCACTCTCAAAACCATTTCATTGCAAGAAAACTGCCCCTCCAGTTAGTTATGCTCAAGGAAACAATTTCATGATGTCACCAACATCTACTTCAGTCGTAAAACTTTATGCAGTGATTCACCCACTTAAAACACAGGCTAAGGGTCCCTATGTTCTCCTTCTATAATCTTGTAGTAACACTTGTGGTTCATATATTGCATATTTATCAAAAATTGTATGGAATGTAAGAGGACAAAAATCACCCACAGTAAAGCCATGAAGGTCAGGGAGTGGGGATTCATGCCTTTAATCTTTTCACTGAGAAGACATAGACACATCTACATTTTTGTGGGTTCAAGGCCTAACAGCCAGGCAGTGGTAGCTGACACTATGAATCCTACATCTGAGTTAAACCAGGTAGTAAAATGATAATCCTTAACCCAGCTCTTCTACAGGATTCCCCTGGCTCTGCCTACTTTTTACTTGTGGGTCCTGTATGTTCTCTCATCAGTCACAGGGAGAAGATGCTCTGTAGACATTTGTGTTAGGCAATAATCTAGGATTCTAGCAGAATATCATTAGAAATTATTTAATTAACTTTTGCCAGTTGTGTCTGGTTCTATCCTGGGTCGCTGGAATGCCTTGTCAATGGCTCCTGGGAACACAGGCAATTGGATTCCTCTCCAGGCCAAGTTTTTCATTATGAGGAACCACAGAGTAAAAAAATATACAACTAGGTGAAGCTAGTAATCCCATGGCTGAGAAGTGAACAATCATCCTTCTGCTAGTTCCTCATTGTCTTAGGATGGGGTCACCTGTACAATGCATGCCCACTCTCAAGAACATAGCAAGTTGAATTGTCTTCTGGATTGTTTGATTTATCAAAGTTTAGAATCTCAATTCACAAGCACTAATTTCTAATGATATTCTGCTAGAATCCTAGATTATTGCCTAACACAAATGTCATTTTTTTAAACAATGGCGGAAACAATCTTTGTCTTTTCAGGGTGGACATTCATGGAATCAGTCTCAGCTTCTGTAAATGTAGGCCTATAAGATGATTCTTTTGCAATGCCTAATTGCTACTTAGAAGCTACACACACTATTTAGAACTACCTCACTCTCTGCCACAATTTTCCTTGGATGAAGGCAAAAAAAATCATTGATGTAAGGTCCTAGGCTCAGACAGATAAACATATCTATAGCCTATATACTAGATAGTGTCTGAAAATATGACATTTATAAATTAAGTGGAGTAATGATCACTCAGGATTATCCTAAAAAATTTACCCTAGTGGCTATTGACATTTCTGTACCCCATGCAGATAAGATCACATGGAAGTATGACACTCCTATATGGATTGATCAATGGCCTTTGACTGCAGAAAAGCTGACCGTTGCTACAGCCTTAGTACAGGAACAGCTTGCAGCAGGTCACATTGAGCCAACTAACTCTCCCTAGATCACCCACATTTTTGTAATTAAAAAGAAATCAAGTTAGTAGAGGCTGCTACAAGATTTGAGGAAGATTAATAAAACCATGGTTCTCATGGGGGCCCTGCAGCCTGGATTACCCTCCCCATTGCTATTTCTGCAGGCTATTTAAAAATTGTAATTGCTCTTAAGGACTGTTTCTTTACTATTCCCTTACACCCAGATGATAGCAATTTGCCTTTAGCTTTCCTAGGACTAATTTCCAGGAACCTATGCCCTATTACCAATGGAAGTTTTTGCCACAAGGCATGACCAACAATCCTATCTTGTGTCAAAAGATTGTTGCCCAAGCTATAGATTCCCTAAGAGATAAATGGCCTCAGATTTATATTATCCATTACACAGATGACATTTTGTTAGCCAGATCTGATAGTGCCCAGTTACTTTATTGCTGCCAAGTCTTGTCCCATAATTTAGCCACTCAGGGCCTTCAAATATCCCCAGAGAAGATTAAGTTAACAAATCCCTGTTTTTACTTATGTTTTGAGCTTTACCACCAAAAAATAGAAAATTCAATTAAAGGTTGCTCACCTTTGAACATTGAATGATTTTCAAAAACTTTTAGGTGATATTAATTGGATTAGGCCCTATCTTAAATTTACTACTGGAGAATTAAAACCTCTTTTTGACATTTTAAAAGGAAGCCCTGTCCCTTCTTCTCCCAGAAAGTTAACTCCTGATGTGATGATTGCCTTAGATTTAGTTAATAGGGCTATACAGAATCAAGGAGTCTCTTTATTTTCTTTAATAAACCCCTTCTGCTTATTATATGTGCTACTGCCCATTCTCCTACTGTGGTCTTCTGGTAAGAGGGTCCCTTACTTTGGGTTCACCTTCCAGCCTCCCCACCAACATACTTGTTACTTATCCATCCTCAGTTGTCAAGCTTGTTATGCTAGGACATGAACAGAGTCAACAAAATTTGGCAAGGACCCAGATAAGTTGATTCTTACTTATAGTAAGAAACAATTGAATTGACTATTTGGTACCACCGATAAATGGTCTATAGCCTATTTCTCCTTTCTGGGAACAACTGATAATTACTATCCTGCTGATAACTTACTTCAGTTTGCTAGGATACATTTTTTCCCAAGGCTTACTTCCCCTTGCCGCTTATCCAATGCTAGATTGGTTTTCACTGATGGATCTGCTCATGGAATTTCAGCATTTGTTGTTGGTAGGCAGGCTGCCTCATGCCACTCTCCCTATTCATCTGCTCAACTTGTAGAGCTGTATGCTGCTGTTCAGGTGTTTCAATTGTCATCCAATCAATCCTTTAATTTATATACAGACAGTGCCTATATAGCTCATTCAATTCCCCTCCTGAAGAGATTTCCTTATATAAAACCCTCTACAAATGCTGCTTCCCTCTTTTTATAACTTCAGTTTTTTGATTTCCTTCAGACACCACCCTTTCTTTGTGGGACATCTTTGAGGCCTCTCTGATTTACCTGGACCACTACCAAGGGAAATGCCCTTGCAGATGTAGCCATCCATCTTGCTTTCTCAATAATGCAGGGATCCCTCCCTCAAGCTGTTAAAGCCCATACCTTACACCATTTAAATTTTCAAAAATTATGCTTACTCTTGGAACTCCCCAGAGAACAGGCCAGACACATAGTCAAACAACACCCTACCTGTGTCACCTCCTTGCCTGTGCCCCATTTAGGAGTAAAGCCCCGAGGTCTAGTCCCTAATGAGATCTGGCAAATGGATGTTACACATTTATCAGAATGTATCAAACTTAAATATATTCATGGTACCATTACCACATTTAGTGGGTTTATTTTTGCCTCTCTTTAGGCAGGGGAAGCTTCCAAAAATGTTATTGTACATGTTCTTAATTTTCTCTCCAAAATGAGCCACCCCAAAATTATTAAAACTGATAATGGTCCATGATATACAGGAAAAAAATTTCAGCACTTTTGCAATGAGCTCCAGATAAAACATGTTACACATATTCCCTATAACCTGAGGAGTCAAAGGCCTTGTTGAATGAGCCCATTAGACCCTTAAAACTACTCTTCAAAAAACTCAAAAAGGAGGATTTCTACCCCACCAAAGGATTTCCTAGAAACATTTTCAGTCATGCCCTGTTTGACCTTAACTTCCTTATTTTGGATATGGAAGGAAGATCGGCAGCTGGTCACCTTTGGTATCTTAATACACAAAAAGGACATGTAATAGTCATGTGGAAAGATCTGCTGACATTTCAATGGAAAGGATCCAACCCAGTATTAATATGGGGTTGAGGGTCAGCTTGTGTCTATGATACCTAAGAAGAGGCACCTAGATGGCTGCCAGAATGCTTGTTAAAACAAGTAGATATCAATCATGATAACCCTAAGCCCAGGGAATGAATTAGCCATAGAAGCCTCTGCAGAATCCCTATCCTCCCTTCAGAAACAGAACTTCCCTTACTCAGGTAACCCCGTAAAAGCGCCAAACTCTTGATTTGATAACAGCAGATAAAGGCAGAATCTGGTTTTGAGAGACGAGTGTTGTTACAATGTTAATGAATCTGAAATGATAGATTCAAGTGAATAAGCTTCATAAACTTAGTCTTGATTTGCACAGATTTTCTGTAGCCGCAGATTGGTGGAAATCAGTGTATTCTCTGTTGATGCCTATTGCAGAACTCCTGATTAGCATTTTGCTTTTTTTTAACACTGGGGTCCCTGATTTTTGGCAAGCTTACTTGCTTTATAAAGTGGCAAATTGATGCCTTGGCCTCCAAACCCTTATAGATCTATTATCATTGTTTTGATCTTGCAGATTAAGGGTTCAAGGAAACCTCAGGTGATGAGCTTCCTACGGGAACTGCATAGAACTCAGAACTAACTATGCAAGCTTGCTTATGAGAAGCCTGGGTACCAGCAAGAGGTGCGAGGCTAAAGCACTGCAAGGGGAAGACCCTGTTTTCTGCCTCTGAGTCCCCTGTGAAGCAACCCTAATTGTATAAAGATTGATGTAAAAAGAAAAAACCTCTTCCTTTTCCAAAGTAGCCTATCTTTTGATTTTAATTTTAAAATCAACACAGCATTAGCTGTGATCTAGTGTGCTTTCTTCATCTGTAGCTGAGCCTAACCTGGCTTGAGGTGCCTAAGACTTTATTTTTTTATATTCCATGTATTTTAGAGAAAAGAGACACAGAACAGTTATTTTCATCTTTTAATATGCCTACATAAGAACAAACTAACTACAAGTATTGTTAAATTTGAAGCTGTGTTTATCAAGTTTCTCCCTTTAAGATATTCTCCCAGTGACCCCGGGTGGTGTGCGGCGCCTGGCACGGCTCACTCTCTGGCTCCCAGGCATCTCAAGGGGACATGGCGACTTTCCTGGGGATGGAGGGGGGGCAGGTGGAAAGGACAGAACAGAAGCACATCATCCATGGTCTCTTGGGACAGGGACTGGAGGGATGCGTGAACCAGAGCTCAGAAATCCGGGGTTGGAGAAGGTCACGTCCTCCCCAGTTCCCCAGCTGCGGATGACAGCTTGAGACCAAGATATTTCTAGAAGTGGTTGTAAGGATTCCTGACACTCCACATAGTGAACCCAGCATGGCGCTGGGTGAAACAAAAATTCCTGGTATGTAGCCAACATGGCTCCAGCAGGATGACTTATGGAGACACGCCCCTAGGCATGGCTAGGTAAACCTGTGCCAACTCTCTCTTAAAAAGAGATACCATGTTGAGGTCTGTCTCTCCTCCACTCTTCTGTTTCTCTGCTCCTGTACCAGCCTGACAACTCTCCCGAATAAACTCTCCTGTGGCGCTGATAGTGTGTGTGTCTCTTCTCATGTGCAAAACCAACAGTGGTTCCCAAGAAACTATACTGACAATGAGCGGGTGTTTTCCAGTGGTTGGCCTATGATGCCATCTAGGGTCTTGGATGTGCTAGCGATCCTGGCTGTGGCCTGTTAACCAGGCTCTCCCGGCCGGCTCTTGCCATGCAGCATCTCGCTTACCTTCTTCTGCTCTTCTATCCCACTCCCAGGATGGCAGGATGGCTGCCCACAGTGCACCTCGCCTGACCTTTGACTTTGATGAAGACTACCATCATGGACGAAAACAGGGACGACTCCATTGTGCATGGTGCACCAGGCCAGCAACAACCTGAGAGCCTGCATGTCACCTACTGCGAGGGTTACTACAATGAGTACATGCAAGTAACTGGGAACAACCTGAGAGCCTGCTTGTTACCTACTGCGAGGGTTACTACAATGAGTACATGCAAGTAACTGGGAACAACCTGAGAGCCTGCTTGTTACCTACTGCGAGGGCTACTACAATGAGTACATGCAAGTAACTGGGTGAGCATGGCATATGCCCCTGGACCTGCTAGGATACCATCCTCCTGTCTCCGGGCATGGGCGTTTTGCTGCAGTTCTTAGCCAAACAGAGTTTCCTGCTTCGGAATTATTCTCATTTTGCATGCCAATACCTTCAGGATGGAGAGTGGCCTGTGTGCTGCTGGCCATCACAGCTTATTGGGCTACACCCTCAGCAACCTGTTCGGGCCCAATGCACAGGGACTGCTAATGTTAAGGCCCTTCTGCCCAAGAGGGCATGCACTTCGAGCTCCTCTTCTACTTGGGTGAAGGTGCAAATGACTTCTGCCCCATGGGGCTGCTGGCGTGCAAGGACTTGGCCTTCCCTCCCCGCTGGTACCAGAGAGGTACCGCTTTATCCAAGAGGCACAGAAAGCCAAAGCTAGCAGCTCCTTCTGCACCCACCTGGTGCCCTGGGAAACAGCTGCAGACATGTGCCAACATCTGCAACAGGTACTAAAGACATGTTGAAGACTATCACCTGCAAGGGGGTACCCGGGGAGAACTGGCGTGTGGGGTGGGGGGAGAAGGCTGGACTGAGAATTCCTTAAGACCACCTGGTTTTATTCCTTCCCCATCACTTAGCTATGCTCCTGTAGGTATTTCTGGAATTTTGTCAGCTTGTAGCCTGGGAGCAGCAATTAAGAGCCATCCCTATCTATGCAGTTACCACAGATCGGCTTCGAAGGCAGACAGTGTCCCTTGAACTGAGACAGTTCTTGGGAAAAGGAATATTTATTTCCCACTACTTTAGCTGCATAACCTCCCCTAGCCAGTCTTCTCTCAAACTGACTCAGGATCCTCCAGTCTGCATGCCAGCACCGGGTCCCTCGCATTGAACTGCGATGCTTTCGGGAAGACAGCTCCTAGGCATCCATGATCTTGCTTTGGCCACCACAATCCTACACTACTGCTGCACTGACTCTGCCTTGCTTCATTCCCCCTCCCACACCAGACACCCCCAAGAAGAAAAAGTCAGAGGGAGCAGCCACTTACTGCTAGTGGAGAGAGGGAGAACTAACCAATGACCTTAGAGAGTTTGACAAATCCTCACTCCATCCTCATCTACTGCTGCAAGAGGCCAGGAACTTTATCAACGGCATCCTCCACACCCCCCTTCAGTCCTTATGGATCAGAAAGCCATGTTTTTAAGCAGAGCCAGAAAAACCCAAGCCCCTCCCCACTCTGGTATTTCAGACCTACAAAGGAGCTGAATGAAAAAAAAGATATTCTTAATGCTGTATCTTTTTAAAGAAATTTCAATACAAATGTCTTTTATCTAGTAATAGATGATAAATAAATAAGTCAACTCATTTATAAAATATATAGATTCAATTAATCCATGACCATTTCTAATCAAATGGCTTTTAGCAGCTTTAACTACTACTTTTTCAGTCAAAAAACTTAAAGACGAGATAATAACATAATGTATTTAGACAAAATCTGTAATTTCTATCTTTATGTAGCTTATTTTCTCTATTTCCTTTTTAGGACTTTTTCTATCCTTATCCATTTTTCTATCTCAAGCCTATATATTTTTAAATCTATCTTTACTGTATATTTCTTATTTTTTTATTTTTTTTCTGTTTCTGACCACAACTTTGCTTGGAGAGGGTGGCTGACTCCACCTAGCTTTCTCTATTGTTTTCTAATTCTGACCACACCTTTAATATGCTAAGGTGTGGCTAAGGATTAAAGGCTTCACTAGGGTGCCTCACTCTACCCAGTTTTTTATTTCTTTCTGTTTCTGACTATACCCTTAATCTGCCATGGGCTGGCTAAGAATTAAAGGCTTGCTAGGATGGTTGGCTGGCTCCACCCAGCTCCTAGTCTAGCTTCATAAAAGTTACTCATCCCACAGCACCAGTTGTGCTTACCAAAAGTGGACCATTAGGCACTTACATTCCACACCCGGCTCCAAGCCTTAGAGCCTGGCTTCCTACCCATTTCAAAATTTAAAATAGGTTGAGATTGTTTCAGCTCCAATAACTGTATTCATTCTCTTTACTGAAGAAAACTGATTTTTAGCTGAGGTGCTGGTAGGACCCACAATTACCACTCTGGAGAATTTAATATACCACTCTGTATAATCAATAAGTAAAGCACTGCTGTCTGCTCTTTATGAACTTGTTGTAAGAATTTGTCAGCAGGGCCTTTGAAAAGCCTCACAAGTGTTTTGCCTCTAAGGCAAATAGAGCTGATCCAAGAAAATGTTGTCACTAAGAAGCCATCTTTGACTGTTTTTGTCCTTATGAATAGAAACTATAAATCTACCATGTACAGCTCCTTGCTTACAGTGAGGCTTAGAAAGTGGCCTAGTTAAGCATAAATTGCACTTCAAAAGCCTGCCATTTTGTATCTCAAGCCCACATGCCTCACTAGGATGTCTCTGTACCATGGCTCATGTGAAACACACAACCGTTTTTGGTTCTGATTCTGTGCTTTAGAAACTTTTTAGCTTTTTCAAGTGTTATATGGGTGTTTATTACGCATGTTGAGCACCATTTATTGTAATTGGTTTCTGCCCCAAACTTTCAGGTCAAGACCAGAGGTTTGACTGGCAGCCTGGCAGCCCAGCAATCACAGCCCACAGAATCACAGAATCATAAAAATATTTACATTAATTTTATGCTGATTGGCCTAGGGCACTAGCATACTGCTTGCTAACTTTTTACCCTTAAACTAACCCATCTTTATTGTATTGTTCAATCATGCTGCTCAGTACCTTTTCTCAGAGCAGCATTTAAGCTTTTTTCCTCTGAATCTGTTGCCATGTCATTGTGTCTCCATTGCATCTCTGTGGCATCTCTCTCTGCACTGAGACATTCCCAGAATTTTCTTAGTCTAGTAGCCCTGTCTACACTTTCTGTCTGTTTTTGGTCAATCAGCATTTTTTTTATGAAACCAGTGGGTGGGACAAATATTTACAATAGAACAGAACACAATCTGACTACAAAGTAGCTTTGAATATTTTTGTCTCTATAGAATCATCCTTGACTTAAAACCTGAGGAGTATCAAAAACACCCATATACCCATATGTCAAAGTGAGGCTTAGTCAAAGAGTGCAACTAAGAAATGGGGTAGCTTTGCATCCAAATTCATTAAACACAAATTCAAGGATGGGTCTCACAACAAGTCAAAGTTTACAGAATTGTCTTCTCACACCCAATGGAACTCTCACAAAAGAAAGAATTTCACTGAAGTGGCATTTTCAGTTGCAGCTGCTGTGCCATGGATAAACATTTTGACCCTTCAATGTGTGGCATGATGAGAGTGACAGAGAAATCATGCCAGGAGAAGACAAACAGATAATCAGTTTTGAAAAACCTTAAGCAGATAATTAATATTAAAAAGATTTCATGCTGAGCATGAAAAGGTAAACCAAAAATTGAAACAAACATTCCAGGAACTAAAAATGAAATAGAAGCAATAAAAAAGGCACAAAATGAGTCATAGATGGAAATAAAAAAAACTCAAGAAAAGAGCTAGAACTACAGATACAAGCATTACCAACAGAATCCAAGAGATGGAAGAGAGAATCTCTGAAGTGGAAGACTCAGTAGCTGAAATAGATATATCAGTCAAAGAAAATACTAAATGCCATAACACAAAATGTTCAGGAAATCTGGGACCTATCTTGAGAATAATAGGAATAGAAGGAGAAAAATATCCTCTCAAAGACACAGATAATGTATTCAATAAGATCATAGAAGAAAACTTTCTAACTTAAAGGAAATGCCTATAAAGAAAAAAAAAGCTTACAGAACACCAAATAGATATGATCCCAAAAAAAAGTCAGCGTACCACATTATAATCAAGCCACAAAATATATAGAACAAAGAAAAAATTTTAAGAGTTGCAAAAGAAAAGGGCCAACTTACTTATAAAGGTAGACCCATCAGAATAGCACCTGACTATTCAATGGAAATGATGAAAGTTGAAGGGCTTGGTCAGAAGTTATACAGACACTAAAAAGGCATGGCTGCCAGCCTAGAATATACTATACCCTGCAAAATTATCAATCACCATAGATGGAGTAAACAAGATATTTCATGACAAAGTCCGACTGAAACAATACCTATCGACCAATCTGGCCCTCCAGAAAGTTTTAGAGGGAAAACTCCAACCTAAGGATCCCAGTTACACCCATGAAACCACAAACATCAGTAATCCCACAGAAATATAGCCCAGAGAAAGGAAATACAAACAAGTTACCACCAAAAATAGTAGGAAATATCAATCAGTGGTCACTAATATCCCTTAATATCAATGGACTCAACTCACCTATAAAAAGACACACACTAACGAGATGAATAAAAAAAACAGAAGCCATCCTTCTGCTGCCTACAAGAAACATACCTCAACCACAAAGATGAAACAGGCTCAGAGTAAGAGTTGGGAAAAGATTTTCCAATCATATGGCCATAAGAATCACGCTGGGGTTGCCATCCTAATATTTAACAAAGTAGAGTTTAAACTAAAAGCAATTAAAAGAGACCAAATTGGTCATTAATTATTCATCACAGGAAAAATTGGTCAAGAGGAGATTTCAATCCTGAATATTTATGCACCTACGTATGTAAAAGAAACACTGCTAAAGCTCAAATTTCACATTAATTCTCACATCCTAATAATGGGAGACTTCAATTCCACACTTTCACCCCTGGACAGGTCAACCAGACAGAGACTCAACAGAGAAATAAGGAGTCTAACAGATGTTATGATGCAAATGGATTTAATAGATATCTACAGAAGCTTCCACCCAAATGCAAAGGAATATACATATTTCTCAGCTCCTCATGGAACTTTCTCTGGAATTGACCACATACTTGTTCATAAAGCAAATATCAACAGATACAAAAAAATGGAAATAATCCCTTGTATCATATCGGACCACCAGGTCCTAAAGTTAGAGTTCAACAACATCAAATATCACAGAAAGCCTACCAACTCATGGCAACTAAACATCATTCAGCTGAACCACTTCTGGGTCAAGGAAGAAATTAAGAAAGAAATCAAACTCTTCCTAGAATTAAATGAAAATGAGTCCACAGCAAACCCAGACTTGTGGGACAAAATGAAAGCACTCTTAAGAGGAAAATTTATAGCACTAGATGCCTATATGAAATCCCTAGGGAAATCCCACACTAGAGAATTATCAGCACATCTGAAATCCTTAGAACATTTAGAAGCAAACTCATCTGGAAGGAGTAGACAGCAGGAAATAATCAAACTTAGAGCTGAAATCAATACAATTGAAAAAAGAATACAAAGAATCAATGAATCTAAGAGTTGGTTCTTTGAGAAAGTCAACAAAATAGATAAACCCTTAGCCAAACAAATAAAAAAGCAGAGAGAGAGAGTATCCAAAATCAGAAATGAAAAGAGGGACATAAAAACAGACCCCCAGGAAATCCAGAGAATTATCATTTTTTGAAAATCTGTATTCCACAAAAATGGAAAACCTAGAAGAAATGGACAGCTTTCTGGACAGGTACCATCTACCAAAATTAAATGAAGAACAGATTAATTATCTAAACAGGCCTATAACCCTTCAGGAAATTGAAGCTGTCATTAAAAGCCTCCCAAAAATAAAAGCCCATGTCCAGATAGTTTCAGTGCTGAATTCTACCAGACATTCAAAGAAGAATTACTACCATTACTCCTTAAACTATTTGACACAGTAGAAACAGAAGGAATATTGCCTAATTCCTTTTATGAGGCCACAAATACCCTAATACCCAAGCCACTCAAAGACACAACAAAGAAGGAGAATTACAGACCATTTTCCCTCATGAATATTGATGCTAAAATTCTCAACAAAATTTTGGCAAACCATATACAACAATATGTAAAAAGTATCCACTACGACCAAGTAGGCTTCAATCACAGATATGCAGGGATGGTTCAACATAGGAAAAACCATAAACGTCATCCATCATATAAGCAAACTAAAGGAACAAAACCACATGATCATATCCTTAGATGCTGAAAAAGCCTTTAACAAAATTCAACACTCCTTTATGATAAAAGCTCTGGAGGGATCATCAGGAATACAGGGAGTGTAAGGATTCCTGGCACTGCAGTAGCTGAGCCCACTTGGGTGTGGGTGTGGCTGCATAAACCCTGCAGAACTTCGTTCAGAAGCACCTCCTTGGATGCATGTCCTAAATGTGACTATGTAAACTCATACACACCCCTTCTCTTAAAAGAGACCACACACGTTTGGGGTCTCTCTCTGTCTCCTGATCTGTCCGGCTTCTCTGCTTCTGTACCAGCTTGGGAACTCCCTTATAAACTCTGGTGTGGCCTTGGTAGTGTGTACCACTTCTCACGTGGGAAACTAACATTGGTGCTGTGACTTGGATAGGTTCTCTCCTGAGCACAAAAGCTAGGAAAACCTGATCCGAAGTTCACTGCAAGGCTACCTTCCTCCTGCCCAGCCACTGCAATATTCGAACACCAGCGGATTTAATTGTTAAGTGCCCCCCCACCCCCAGACACACATGCACTCCTGGCTTTTTCCCATTATTACATTCTGTCCACAGACTTGCCCCCATAGGGACTTACACTAGTGTCTTCCTTGGGTGTTTTTTGTGCTGTTGGCACCACAGACAGGTCGCGGGCATGTGGTTTTGAAAGCTGACGAGCTTTCATCATCTCGTTTGAGTGGATGTAATTTCCTGGCGCTCTCTTTGGTCTGACGAGAACTCAGGGATCTGCGCAGTCTAGGGCATTGTCCAGCGGACTGCGCTAATGGTTGACAGACTTTTTAGCATAAATCTGCTTCCCTGAAGACCCAGAGGTGCTTAGGTGACAACCAAGCAGCTGAACTCCGCCATCTCCCTTAGGTTTTGACAATGAGAAATACGCCAGCCAGCAGCTCCATTTTAACCCTTAGGGTTCGTGGTGGAGATCTAGATACCACCAAGCTTATCTATTTTTGTTGTTGTTGTTGTTTTTTGGGTTTTTTTTTTCACAAAAATGGCCAAATTACCTGTTAGATTACTCAAAATAGCTGCCTAATGGCTCACCAACCCCGATATTTTACGAGGGCTCACTTTTGCAAGCGATAGGCAGATAGAAAGAGTTTCTCCTATTTTCATCAGCTCTAAACCTTTTCCAACTCTCTGTTCTTAAAAGTTTTCCTAATTTCTTTTTATATCTCAACACTAAACTTTCCTTTCTGGCTTTCTGTTCTTCTGTTTCTGGCCACATGAATCCAGTTTTCCCTCTATAAAAGCAACTGCCATAAATAAGATAACAGTTTGCAAACTTTCTCAGATGGTGAGCTTAAAAACAGGCACGACTCATACTAGATTCCTGAGTGCATGATCTGTTTTTTTTTTAACCTGACATTGGAGCTAAAACTTAGACTTTGAGAGGAGACCTCAGGCAGACTCCACAGGCCACAGTTAGCTTTTAAAATATGTCACGGGAGAGATATTGCCTGCTGGCAAAAGCTGTCTGGCCAGCTACTGCCTTGTTCTTGCTTAGCCTCACAGAGGCAAGGTCAAGTCTCAGGCCTTGTCCAGGACTCCATCAAGAGAATGCTGGTCTAAGTGAGTGTCCCCAGCCCCACGCGGCAAGGAGACATTACACAAAGTCCTTAGGCCTTGTCCAGGACTCCATCAAGGGAATGCTGGTCTAACTAAGTGAGTGTCCACAGCCCCACGTGGCAAGGAGATATTACACAGAGGTCACTCCCAACTGATCTAAGGTCTAACCGTGGGCAGTTAGTGCTGTCAAGGCTTCCTTAAGCTGACCACCCTCACTGCAAAATTATGAGTAATCATAATAATATCAGGGCAGTCCATCTCCCTGTGGACACTAAAAGTCATATACTCTCAATCCTGCAGGCAAGAGCTTTGGGGTCTCACTTCTCTTTCTAGCCTCTCCATTGTCAAGATAAAAAGCAAATAATTCTGATCTAATCAGACACTGCTATCTAATTATGTTTTCAGAGTTTTTACTATCACTCATTTTAGTCAAACAAACCTCCATACTCCTGATAAAAAGAGATTTTTAGCTTTTAGTCACTTTTTGCCTAAATTCAGATTCTGTCAACTGTTAAAGCCACCTCTATTCACCTTGCTATAAGCTTCAACCTGTCAGTTACAGACTTCAGTCTCCCAGGTGGACCACCAAATATAAATCATTTCTCTAAAATCTCTTGTCTCTGAGTTTTCCATTTCAGCCTGCTTCTAACATGAAGGCCAACAAACGGCTCCAAGGTATTTTGGCTCAACCCTCCCCACTTCCACAGCTGCTGCTTCAAGAGCCATTTTCAGAGTCAATACAGCTCCAGAAAATAAAATTCATGGCTCTGACTCAGACCTCTGACTCTACAAGCAAAATGAGCTGAAGAATCCAGCAGACATCTTCATCCCTGTGTCAGAGCAGGAAGTAGCCATGCAGAGATCATGAAAACCATGTCCACTATGTCCATTACCCACCCCCATAAACCTGGTTTTCTTTTTATAATAAACAAAACAGTGAGATGTAAGGATTCCTGGCAATCCACATAGCTGAGCCAACTCGGCTCAAGTGGGATGCACCTTATACAGAGGCACATCCCTGGGTGTGACTGGGTAAACCCTGCAGCACTGCATACAGAAGTACCTCCCTGAACACATGATGCATACAGAGGCATGCCCTAAACATGACTACGTAAACCCATACACACCCCTTCTCTTAAAAGAGACCATGCAAGTTTGGGGTCTCCCTCTCTCTGTCTCATGATCTGTCCTGCTTCTCTGCTTCTGCACCCACCTGGGAACTCTCTTAAACTCTCCTGTGGCCTTGGTAGTATGTATCTCTTCTCATGTGCAAAACTAACAGGGAGAGTATCTCAATATAATAAAAGTGATCTACAAGAAACCAATAGCCACCATCAAACTTAATGGAGAAAAACTCAAAATCCTACTAAAATCAGGAACTAGACAAGGGTGTCCTCTCTCCCCTTATCTATTCAATATAGTTCCCAAAGTTTTAGCTAAAGCAATAAGAATGAAAAGAGATTAAGAGCATACAAATTGAAAAAGAAGTGAAACTATATTTGCAGATGATATGATTGTATACATAAGTGACCCACAAAATCCTACCAGGGAACTTCTACAGCTGATAAACACCTTCAGCAATGTAGCAGGATACAAGATTAACTCAAAGAAATCAGTAGCCCTTCTATACGCTAAAGATAGAAGAGCTGAAAAAGTAAGGGAAACATCACCCTTTATAATAGATGCAAATAGCATTAAATACCTTGGATGAATTATAACCAAAGTAGTAACAGACCTATTTGACAAAAATTTTAAATCACTGAAAAAAGAAATTGAAGAGGATATCAGAAAATGGAAAGCTCTCCCATGTTCCAGGATAGGTAGGATCAACATTGTAAAAATGGCAATTCTACCAAAAGCAATCAACAGATTCAATGCACTGCTCATCAAAATTCCAACATAATATTTTATGGACCTTGAAAGAATATTCAATTTCATTTGGAATAACAGGAAAATCCAAGATTGCCAAAACAATTTTGCTCAACAAAAGAACCCCAGGAGGCATCATCATACCTGACTTCAAGTTATACTATAGAGCTACAGTAATAAAAACAGCCTGGTACTGGCATAAAAACATACTTGTGCATCAATGGAGTAGAATTTAGGATCCAGACATTAACCCAAAAACCTGTGAACACCTGATCTTTGACAAATAGGCCCAAAATATTCAATAAAAAAGATAGTATCTTTAACAAATGGTGTTGGAATAGCTGGAAGGAAGTGTGTAGAAAAATGCAAATAGATCCGAGCCTGTCACCCTGCACAAAACTCAAATCCAAGTGGATCAAAGACCTCAACATAAATCTAGCCACTCTGAACTAGATAGAAAAGAAAGTGGGAAATACACTTCTAAGAATTGGCATAGGCGAGCATTTCCTAAATATAACTAATAATAGTGGTACAGACACTAAGAACAACAATCAGTGGGATCTCCGGAAGCTGAGAAGCTTCTGTAAAGCCAAGGACAATGTCAATAGGACAAAACGACAGCCTACAAAATAGGAAAAGATTTTCACCAACCCTACAAGTGATAGAGGACTGATCTCTAAGATATATAAAGAACTCAAGAATCTAGAGCCCAAAACCTTGAATAATCTAATCAAAAAATGGGGTTCAGAACTAAAAAGGGAATTCTCAGCAGAATTACAAATAGCTGAAAGGCATATGAAAAAGTGCTCATCATCTTTAGCTATCAGAGAAATGTAAATCAAAACAACTTTGAGATACCACCTGACACCTGTCAGACTGGCTTAAAGGACACAGATGACAGCCTATGCTGGAGAGGTTGGGGAGCAAGAGGAACATTTCTCCATTGTTGGTGGGAGTGTAAGCTTGTTAAGCCACTCTGGAGTGCAGTATGACAGTTTCTCAGAAAACTAGTAATAAATTTCCCCAAGGATCCAGCAATACCACTGCTGGGCATGTACCCTAAAGATACACATTTGCGCCCCAAAGGCATTGGCTCAGCTATGTTCATAGCAGCATTATTCGTAATAGCAAGAACTTGGAAACAACCTAGATGCCCCTCAACTAAAGAATGGATTAACAAACTGTGGTACATCTACACAATGGAGTACTACTCAGCAGTAAGAAAATATGATATCCTAAAATTTGCAGGCAAATGGATGGATTTGGAGAATATCCTCCTGAGCGAGGTATCACAAACCCAGAAAGATAAGCAGGGGATGTACTCACTCATTAGTGGACTTTAAACAAACAAAAAGTAAAAAGCAAAGCATATTCAAGCTGCAAACCACAACCACAAAACAGCTTAGGATCTAAAACACCTTGGACTGACACCTTGGATTCCACTCCCCCTAGAGGAACACCTGACTCTGTCTGGATGCTGGGTGAGAAAACTGGATTTGTCAGGAATGGAAGTTGAACTGAGCAATATTGAGACCTTGGGACCTTGGGGCCTCCTGCCCATGATGGGGAAGAGATGGGGAGATGTGGAAAAGAGAGTGACCTGATGTGGTGGAAGGGCGAAGGGATTTTGAATAAGGATATACACGGATAGAAAATGTGACTTCTCCAACTATAGGAACACCTGACTCACTCTTGGTGGGGGGGAAAGAACTGGATTTGGCCAGAAGTGGAGACTGATCTAAGCATTATTGGGTCAGTGGGACCATAGGACTGTCTGCTCCCTGCCCAGGGAGGGGATGGGGAGTTTCAGAGAAGAAAAATGACCAGAAGTGTTGGGAGGGGGAAGAGACCTTGAATAAGGATATACAGGGATGGAAAAAAAAATTCAGAGGGAAAGATGAACACAAAAAAATGTATGTGTAGCAATCTTATTTGTATTTCCACCCTTGATAAGCCATGCTTATCATTCTTATCCTCTGTATAGTTATTGTTAACTCTTCCACATTTTAAATTCTTTTTACTGTGCTTTTTTTTGATAAATACAAAATAAAGAAGGAAAAAAAAAGAAAATGTGACTTCTTTATTCATAAAAAAAATAGTTCATGATTACAACCTAAATAAATAATCATATTAAAAATAAATAAAAAATAACATGTACAGGAAGCTAAATAAACTTACTTCTAGGATTACTTAGTAGTCTGTATAGTAAGCACTAACATCATGTTTACATATAAATATACAGAAAATTTATGTATACATAATTTTTTTTCTTCTTTATTTTGTATTTATTAAACAAACAGTAAAATGAATTTAAAATGCTGAAAAGTTAACAATAACTATGAAGATAAAAATCATAAGCATGGCTTATCAAGGGTGATAATGCAAATAAGATTGCTATACATATATTTACTTTGTGTTCAGCTTTCCCTCTGAATTTTTTTTCCATCCCTGTATATCCTTATTCAAGGTCCCTTCCCCCTCCCACCAAGTCATTTTACTTCTCCACAACTCCCCATCCCCTCCCTGGGCAGGGAGCAGACAGTCCTATGGTCCCACTGACCCAATAATGCTTGGATCAGTCTCCACTCCTGGTCAAATCCAGTTTTGTCCACCCTCCCTCAACAGAATATGCATAATCTTATAGATTGAGATAATAGTTATATCTTAAGAAAAGTTTTAGAGAGTCAAGTGAAAACTAAAAGATTATGAGAAAAAAAGAAATATCCTGGTAGAATGGTTTTTAGATGCCTTTAAGATAGAAGCAGAAAATAAAAAAGTAAACTGAGAATTACAATCAGACATATGTCAATCTATCAGTCAGGTGATTCACAATTGACAGTCATCTACCTTTGGAGGGTTTAATTCCTTTTCCTGATGTTTCCTCATTGCAGTTTTTGAGTCAGGGAACTCCAGCCAGCTGTCTCTGAGACTTCTCATAATCTCTATCCCTTTGCTCATATACACTCTCCCTCTCTCTATTTAGCTAAAGCAAGAGCTCTACTTGGTGATTACTTGTGGATTTCTTCTTTTCCTTCTGTTCATTGATGAATGATGTTGTATAATGACAGTTAGGGTGATCATTCATTTGATTACAGGGGAAGTCCTGTTTAGGCACCTTTCAATTATTGGTTGGGATCCTAGCCAGGGCCATCCTGTGAGTTCTTGGAGGTAAACCTTCTTTTGTTTAGTGTATATTTAGAATTTAAGACTGCTCCTCTACAGAGATAGCCCCTACCAAGTTTATCTCAATTTATTTCCCTGGATCAGCTGTAAATAACAAAAACACTAAGCATACATCCAAGTTCTGTGGCTTTTTAAAAAGAAAGTCCAGTAAACTATACTTGCCTGCCTTGAAAGTATCTTTTCTGCATTTCCTTGTCTCCCTATATACTCAGTTCATCCCTGGAGTTGTGTTGAATGTGGCAGGAAGAATTCATCTAAAGGCAAGAAGTACTCATCTTGTGATAAAGAAACTGTGCACTAAAGAAATGTAGCCAAGAGGCTACATTAATGTTAAGACAGTTTCCTTTTATATTCTGCAGTTTATAAAATCCTTTACTTTCTCCAAATACAGCTTCTGTATATCTAACGTCATAGGGGAAATGCTCATTATTTGATTGTCAGGAAGCTAAGGCAGGCCACATGCCTCTACCTCAAAAGAGTCATTATTAACCAAAGCCAACAATGCCTATCATAATGCACAAGAAATCTCCAATTTTACCCTGGGTCTGTTTTAAGAGTAAACGTGTCACAACACAGAAACCCAAAGAGTGCTTTAGTTGAAAAATTGAGAAGAGTTTGCCTATGGGTGTGTCTTGGAGAATTGTCAACTGATATAAGAATACGCAGCCTATTTTCTGACACCATTCTCAAGGTAGAGACTCCTTGAACTATACTGGAACTGGAGAAAGCAAGTGTGACCATAAGGAAGCCCCCATCCCTGGCCTTATCACGTATTCTACACTATTGCCATATCTTATTTCCCAGGAATAATTCTGGGATGTGTTTGAATATGAAAGCACAGCTTATTATTAAATCTTGCTAGTTTGAAGTGACCAGTTGGTTTTATGTAGATGGGCACATCAATCTGGCGCTGCTAACGGATCCCAGGACATTTCATTTCACTCATGAAAATATTGCCAAGAAACTAATTTCCTTGCTTAGTGCACATCTTCTGACCTGGGAAGATGGAGGCTGAGGTAAGAATTGAGGTTGTGAGCCCACACCATCCTATGCTGTCTTAAGTCCTCAGAAAAGTGTTCATCTAAGTTTCAGGGCCTGTTTAATTTTGTACAAGTATTTTTTTTGTAGAACAAATGCCAAGAAAAAAGTGAGACAAATGAAAGCTGGACACATCCTAGTGGACCTCACACCACATCCTCAAGACTCCATTCTCCTTAGCCTGCTGCTATGTATCTGTGGTATGAAGGTGTCATTTGGCACCACCTGGGTGGCCACAACCCACAACAGCTGAATGAAGAGCTTTACACACAGGCAGCTCAGCCCACACCTACGAGAGGTCTGTTCACTCACAGTGAGCCTTTTAGAGCTTTACAATCCAACCTTTTTTTCACAAGGAAACAATGGCATACAACATTCCATTGTTGAACAAGGAAGCTCGTTTGAGTCCTTTGGTAGAGGTTTGGGAAAACTTCAGGTTCTGGTTTACAGGATTCAATGTAGCCAAGTTCCAGGCTTGAAATCAGAATCTTATATTGCCAGAAGCCTCTTATGGTGCAATGCTGGCTTTATATAGGGAAGTTCTAGTGATCTTGGCATATCCTAATGACTTCAAAAGATAATACTCCTGTTGGGGCATGGCCAGGTGAGATACATCCCGGGAATATAAATCAGTAGGCCTGTTTGGTTGCCACGCTCTGTGGGAAGAAGGTGAACATCCCCGTTCAGAGTTCCAAATGTCCTAGAATCATCCTTTGTATTTGTAAGTTCTTTCTCTCCCCCTAATAAATATTAACCATCATATGGTATATTGTATTTTAATAATTTCAGCAATAATTGGTGTCCAACATGGGGCACGCTGAATTGAAGCAATCTACTTATTTCAAGGATGTACTAACTTCAGAATGGAAGGCTGGATATGTGCTTTGAATGGGTTTTTGCTTTTGTTTGCATAGGAGAAGAAAAAATATAGGAATCAACAAGATTGATAAAGAGCCGATTTGAAAATGAGACCCCTCCTGAGGAGAAGTAGTAATGATTCATCTGCAGGTATGCCAATTGGATATATGGTAAGGAACACTTACTTAACAAAGCTGTGGCAGGATCTCATTTTTGTCCTTACAGAAGAACCAATACAACCATCCTCACATTAAAAGAATGCTGAAGACTTAGACCTTTAAAGCTGAAGGAAGATTATATATGAAAGGACTACAAAAGAATATAAGGACAATTGGCACCAACATGCAATACTGGGTAATTTCTCAATTCTGACTTCTGTACATTTATATCTCTTCAACAAAAAAATAAGAAATGCAGTCCTGGTTTGATTAGGAATAAAGCTGGCTTTGGAGGAGGAATAAGTGGCTTTCTGCCTCTCTAAACCCAAGCACATTGGTAAAGAAAACTTGAGAGATTCTGTCTCATATCGGAAAAGCCTCCTGGTATAGGACAGAAGATAGCTGGAATATATATGGACCAATATTATTGTATTCTTTAATCCTACTTCTCTCCGTATTTCCTTTTTTAATCTAAGAATTGTATCTGCACAGATTTGTTACCCCTTAACATGGCATAAAATATTACATTAAGACTAGGCATAATTCCTCACATCAAGATTGGGCAAAGATGAACACAAAGAAAATATAGGTGTAGCAATCTTATTTGTACGTCTACCCTTGATAAGCCATGCTTATCATTCTTATCCTCTATATAGTTATTGTTAACTCTTCCACATTTTAAATTCTTTTTACTGTGTTTTTTTTTAATAAATACAAAATAAAGAAAAAAAAAAAGATTGGGCAAAAAAACCTATGAACACCTGATCTTTGACAAAGAGGCTCAAAATACTCTGTTGAAAAAAGGTAGTATCTTTAACAAATGGTGTTGGCATAGCTGGATGGTAGTATGTAGAAAAATGCAAATAGATCCAAGCCTATCACCCTGCACAAAACTCAAATCCAAGTGGATCAAAGACCTCAACTTAAACCCAGCCACACTGAACCTGATAGAAAAGAAAGTGGAAAATACCCTTTTACGAATTGGCACAGGCGACCACTTCCTAAATATAACACCAGTGACACGGACACTAAGAACAATTAATAAGTGGGACCTGCTGAAACTGAGAGGCTTCTGTAAAGGCGGCACAGTCAATAGGACAAAATAACAACCTACACAATGGGAAAAGATTTTTACCAACTCTACAAGTGACAGAGGGCTGATCTCTATAATATATAGAGAACTCAAGAAACTAGAGCCAAAACCTTGAATAACCCAATCAAAAAAATGGAGCTCAGAACTAAAAAGGGAATTCTCAGCAGAAGAATTACAAATGACTGAAAGGCACTTGAAAAAGTGTTTGACATCTTTAGCCATCAGAGAAATGTAAATCAAAACAACTTTGAGATACCACCTGATACCTGTCAGATTGGCTAAAAGACACAGATGACAGCCTATGCTGGAGAGGTTGTGGAGCGAAGGGAATACTCCTCCATTGTTGATGGGAGTGTAAGCTGGTTCAGCCACTTTGAAATGCAGTATGGTGGCTTCTCAGAAAACTGGGAATCAATCTCCCCAAGGACCCAGCAATACCACTACTGGGCTTATACCCTAAAGATGCACATTTGCACTCCAAAGGCATTAGCTCAGCTATGTTCATTGCACCATTATTTGTAATAGCAAGAACCTGGAAACAATCTAGATACCCCTCAACTGAAGAATGGATTAACAACTGGTAGAACATCTACAGAATGGAGTGCTACTCTGCAGTAAGAAAATAATGATATTCTGAAGTTTGCAGGCAAATGGATAGATTTGGAGAATACCAGCCTGAGGGTGGTATCACAAACCCAGAAAGATAAGCCTGGGATGTACTCACTCATTAGTGGATTTTAAACAAAAAGCAAAGTATGCTCAAGCTGCAAACCATAACCACTGAACAGCTTGGTATCTGAATCACCTTGGACTGTTACCTTGGAGCCCATTCCCTCAAGAGGAACACCTGACCCAGTGTTGATGTGGGGGTGAAGAAAATGGATCTGCCTGGAGTGGATGTTGAACTAAGCCATCTTGGGACCTTGGGACATCTTGTACTGCACAGGATACATCACTATGGGAATCATCCATTTGAGTTCCAGGGGCAAGAAGGTTCAGTATAGACAAACTGGTAATTTTGGTGTCAACATCCAACACTTTAAAAGCTTTGGAAGGTACAGAGAAGCAGAGATATCTTTAAAAATTTTTATCTTTTTTACTTATAAAAATTATTTACTTATTTTTATTTTTCTCTCATATTTACATTTCAGTCTCAGTTTCCCCACTCTTTACTGCCACTAGTCTCTCTGTCAACATCCCTCATGTCTGAGATCTATTCATCTTTCATTTCTCTTAAATACAGAGCAGGCCTCTCAGAGACATCAACATAAAATGGCATAAAAGGTTACAGTAAAACTGGGTACCAACCTAATATCAAGTGTGGATGAGGCAACCTAGAGGGAGGAAAAGATTTCAACACAGGCAAAATCATCATAGGAATTCCCTATTTTCCATTCTTATGAGTACCACAAGAACACCAAGCTACATCAGCATGCATATATGGATGCTGAGGTCCTAGCTCAGATGCATATATAATCTGTTTGTTGCTTCAGTGTGTGAGGTTCTATGAGAACTGCTTAGTTAGTGCTGTGAGCCATGTTCTTATGTCATTGTCACTTCTGGCTACTACAATCCTCAACCCAGCTCTTCTACAGGGTTCCCCTGGCTCTGCCAACTTTTAGGTTGTGGGTCTCTGTATCTTCTCCCATCTGTCACAGGGAGAGGATGCTTTGTAACACATTTGATTAGGCAACAATCTAGGACTATAGCAGAATATCATTAGAAATCATATCATTTAACTTTGGCCAGTTGTGTCTGGTTCTATCCTGGGTCTCTGGAATGTCTTGTCTCTGGTTCCTGGTAATACAGGCAATTGGATTCCTCTTGAGGCCAAATTTTTCATAAGGAACCTCAGCATAAAAGAAACCACAACAAGGTGAAGCTAGTAATCCCATGCCTGAGAAGTGAACAATCCTTTTCCTTATAGTTTGATTGTCTTAGGAGTGGGTCACCTGTACGATGCATGCCCACTCTCAAGAACATAGCAAGTTGAATTGTTTCCTGGGTTCTTTGACTTATCAAAGCTTAGAATCTCAATTCACAAGTGCTAAGTTCATTATCTGAGCATGTCTGTCATTTGTGTAAACACAAATACAGTAGTAAACACAATCTTTGCCTTGTCAGGATAGGAATTCATGGAATCAGTCTCAGCTTCTGCAAATATAGGCCCATGAGACGATTCTGTTTCAATGGCTGATTGCTACTTAGAACCTACACACACTATTTAGAACTAGCTCACTCACTGCCACAATTTTCCTGGGATGGGTGAAGACATAAAAATCACTGATGCAAGTCCTAGGCTCAGACAGGGAACCATATCTACAGCCTATGTCCTTGATGGTATCTGAAGATATGACATTTTTGTAGAATAAGTGGACTCGAAGATATCTCATGAATGAAGACGGACTGTAGCCAGACTTTATTGGGCAGACTGAAACACATGCTAAAATCTGGCGTGTCCAGAAAATGATCATGTATTAGAAACCATGAGGTATCTTCCAAGCTAAGTTTCTCCTTGCAGGGGGAAGACTTCTCTCATTTCCCAATTGTTCTTCTCAACATTCCCCAAAATGATAATGGCTCATGGGCAAAACAGGAGCCAAAGCACTCTGGATGATGTTTACCACCTACCTACAGTCAGAACAGCAGAGGAAGGAGCAGATGGATTACCGAGCTGGTCTTGGAGAATTTTCTCAAAATTCGGCACTATAAGAACAAGTTTGCCTTGAAAGAAAAGTAGAAATCAAGTGGCAAAAATCTGAGGAGATACATGGAAGGTCTGACTGATGAATGCCTGAAGCTTACTGCCATGGTCCATATCACCATCTAAGTAGAATCTCCAAGGACAACTTCTATTGTAGAAAGCCCTACAAAAGGAGGAACAACCAGGGATTATATCTAGGACAGAGCAGAATGAATACTGACAGAATCATGATGCAAACTCCACATGGGAAGTTCACTAAAAGAGTCTCCACAGAGACCCAAAGAAATACAAATATAAAAATACTCCTTGATCTTTAAGTATCCCAGTAAGTTTTCAGTCCAGAGAATATAGAAGGAGAGGCCATTTTTTCACTGACAGGTGTCATTAAGAGTTCTATACTCATCCAGTCCTGGCAGTATGTAACTTCATAGATGAGGTAGGAAGGATTTCAAATATAGAACTTGTAAAATGTCTTTCAGCCATAAAGACATATCTGCTAGCTCATGAGGAGTCCCATGAAGAGAAGCCCTACACCTGCTCAGGGTGTAAACGTGTATTTTGCTAGTCATCCTTATACTACTGCCATTTGCAGAACTGCAAAAAGCAGACAGCACTGTGTAAATTCCTCACAAGAAACTATTAGGGCTACAGCTTTTATGTCTTATCTGCATACAAAGAAGTGTGTAGCTTCTAAATAGCAATTAGCCTTGAAGATGGGACATGTAACTTCTAGTTTGTCCCTCTACCATTCGTCACATTCCGTCGCCATGTGCAGGAAAAGAAGATGAGCCATATGTCTGTTTACTACCATTTTTGAATGTCTAAAAATACCCTATCAATTTTACCTGATATTTATTAAATAATGTGTAGAAAAACACAAAAATTTATGTCCCCTAACTGAGTTTGGAGACTCAAAATATTTTGCCCAGTCAACAGTTCTGAGCTGTTGGTAACTGTGCTACACATGTGAGTGTCCGGACACCAAAAGAACAGGATCCGAGTTGTAACTGTGTCTCATGTAGAGAAGTAGAGACTTCACCAGACCACTTCTTTCTAGTAAAGCAAGAAGCTGCCCAGGGTTTAGCATGCTATAGCTTTCAGAAAATTTCCCCTGGGCTCCCATTTGGCTGCCTCTCAGTTTTCAGTTTAAAGTTCAGTATTGGAAAATTCAAGGCCATGAAGCCAACAATGACCACCCCAGGGAGATAAACCCAATTGTGCTATAGTGGCACTTTTATTTTGCAAGCAAACAGCAGCTATCAAATTGGACTTAAAGTCCATTCAACAAAAGGAATTTAAGGGTAGTACTGGAAATCTGGCCAACTTTCTTGGGCTGGAGAGATTATGGATCCTGGAGAAACATACCTCCAAATGCTATACCATGATAATTACTAATACTATTCTCAGTATGTATCCTTCTAAGCAACAATAATTTTAAGCTCTTCTCAAAGAAGCTTCTTTAAAAGGGTGGACACTATTGCAGAAACTCACAACTGGTAAAAAATATACAGAAAGTAAGTGATCAAATGGTATATAATCAAAATAGGTTCTGTACAGTAAACCCCTATACCTTAGGTTCAGAGCTCTTTGCAAAACAAGGGACAAAAATGACGTAAAGTGCCACAGGGCCCCAGATCTCCACTCTGCAATAGGCCCTTCGACACTTGGCAAGGTGTGACCTATTATGTTTCAACAATATGGATGACTAAACAAAACTTGAAAAATTACTTTGCTTGGATCATTAGCCAGTAGACTCTAGTGTGATACTTTATGATCAATTAATTATATACAGATAGGCACTGTCACACAATAAAGCTACTGTTAGGCTGGTAATATATGCTACATGACTAGGATTGAAAAGGTATCTCTCTAAAAACCTCTAGATGCTTCTAGAGGGAAAGCCTCATCGTTGTTAAGTGCATAAGAAATACTATCCTCTGCCCTTTATCTGACCTGCACTCAAGTTCACTGGAGCCATATAAAAATAGAAGTAACCTGTGGGCAGCTAGAATTTTTGAATGGAGGAAATTATTCCATAAGCTCTGTTTTATAAAAGCACAACCCTCAATGTTTCCCTCCCTGTGAATTTATGGAGAAGATGCAGGCATTTCTTCAGCAAGTACATGTGTGTTTAGTGATATAAACCCATCCTGAAAATGACCCCACCCTCCAGCACAGTTCAATTACTTATGAGAATTATGCAATCTTGAATTCAGTTAGGATGAATCAGACCATTTACTATAAAATGGCCTCATACTGTCCATTAAAATGCCATGATTAAAGGCCTTATCTGGACTGTTTATTTTGACCAAAATCCTTGTATAAGATGTTTTCTGGTAAGGATTGCCTTTAAACACCAAGACAGTTAAGAATCCTAAATTATGGCTTAAGAGCTTTGTGGCAAATAACAATGTTAATTATCCAAGGTTATGGTGGTCTAGAGAACTGAAGGCAATGTCCTCAAATGAATTCATTTAGGACTTAAATGTAGCAGAGAAATATTCAAAGGGTATATTGGGGACTGAGAGCTGACAGGCCCCAGGAAGCACTAGAGTCCATGAGTTCTAGACCTCCACACATTTGTCATTTAATGCTGAGGACTTCAGGAGCAGCTCACTAAAAGTATAACACCATGTGTAGACAAACTTCTACAGTTGTATGTATTACTCTATAGGCCTAATTTTTTATAAACCAAATTGTACCAAGGCTATGACACCTCCCAAACTCAGATTTATGGTCCACTACAAAGAATTTGTCCCAACTCTCATGTCTTACTTGGACATCATCTAACAAATGAGAGGTCTCAGCTTTTTTCCAGAAAAGTATTCCAGGATATAGTCTTCTTTAAAGTTTGAACTATGTATGGCTAATGACAGCAAAAGTACAAATAGCCAAAAGCTAAGGATTCAAAGGACAGAAAGAGTCACTTGAACTTTACTCTCCAAACCATTTGATGACAAGAAAATTGTCCCTTCAGTTAGTTAGGCTCAACAAACATAAAACCAAGGGAACAATTTCATCATGTTACCAACATCTATTTCAGTCACAAGACTTTATGCAACAATTCACTCATTTAATACACAGGATAGTGTTGCCTTTATTTTCCTTCTATAATCCTGCAGTAACACCAGTGTATTTAATAAAAATTTTCTGAAATATAAAAGAATCATTCATAGTGAAGCCATGAAGGTCACCAAGTGGGCACTCCTGTTTTTAAATCCTTTCACTGGGGAGACAGAGGTCCATCTGGATTTTGCAGGGTTCAAGGCCTAACAGCCAAGCTGTGGTTGCTCACATTGTTAATCCTAGGTCTAGCAGAGTTAAACCAGGGAGTAAAATGTCTTGGTGGGGAAATAAATATAAGGAAAGAGAAGGCAGAAATCCAGCCATTCTCTACAAGCAAACAGTCTGAAAATCTCAAGCTGTACAGACAGAGTAAGTGTTATCCTTACAGAAGTAGGCTTGATGAGAATTGACTGTGGTTTGTTTCCTCTCTCTGATATTCCAGCTTTCCTCCAGTATCTGGCTCTGGGTTTCCATTATATACTAACTAGAATTAGTGCATTATTTAGTGTTCACTGTTTTATAAATTTGGAAAAAAACTTGCCAAGAGCTACAAGCAGCTGGTGTCACTACGTAGGTGGCTTGGTTTTACTGTCTCAGGCAGAGCCTACCACATGTTTCTTCTCTGTATTCATTTGGGTGAGTTTTCCAGACAGCAGTTTCTGTCTTCTGGTGGTTTGTAAGGTTTTTGTTTTTTTTCTTTCTGGGCTCCTCCATAGGCTGATACCACACTAAGGTAGCTGTCCAACCTCACATTCATCTAAATTGTCATTGACAGCAAGTTTGGTGAGTAAATTGGAATTTCTTAAAAAGGGAAAATAAATTGTTTAATCATAAAGAATTTTACCACATTAAAAAGAGGAAATAATATGATGTAAGATGGTTGGTCTGGGAATTGTAGTTCCTGACGTGAACTAGCCATACTCTTGACAGCTCAGGCTTCAACAAATCAAATCGAAGGAAAGAAACTGCAGGCTTTCAAAACTCCTCCTCTGCCGCCATCATGGCTGGGGATCGTGGAGCAGGTCGTGTGCATAAACTATATGAGCAGCCGCTGCAGCAAGAACGCTCAGGGGGACTGGGCACCAGGAGCGTCATACGAAGGCTTGGTGACCGACCAGAGCGGGCCTCACACAGTCTCTCGAGCCTTCTCTGACCCGCGTGTTCCGCCGCCCCACGCGGCGGTGGTGCTGCCTGTTTGCGTTTGCAGATCTCCGGAGCAGCCCACCATTGTCACCAGCATGACCTCTGAAGACATTGCTAAATTAGCAGAGACCCTGGCCAAAATCCAGGATACTGGAGGGCAGCAAGAGTCTCAAATTCAACACTGTGGAAGATGCTAAGGACGTGATTAAGGAAATTGAACACTTTGACAGCCTAGAGGCTCTCTGGTTGGAGGGAACACACAGTGGGTGTGGAGGCAGCCAAGGTCATCGCCAAGGCCTTAGAGAAGAAGTTGGAGCTGAAGCGATGTCACTGGAGTGACATGTTCACCGAAGTCTTCGGTCTGAGATCCCACTGGCTCTGATCTCACTAGGGGAGGGGCTCATCACTGCAGGAGCACATCTGGTGGAACTGGACCTTAGTGACAACGCATTTGGACCTGATGGAGTACGAGGCTTTGGAGGCCCTCCTCAAGAGCCCAGCTTACTTCACCCTGCATGAACTAAAGCTTAACAACTGTGGCATGGGCATTGGAGGTGGCAAGATCCTGGCAGCAGCTCTGACCGAGTGTCATAGCAAGTCCAGTGCCCAAGGCAATCCACTGGTCCTGAAGGTCTTTGTAGCTGGCAGAAACCGCCTGGAGAATGATGGAGCTACTGCACTGGCAGAAGCCTTTGGGGAGCTGAACCTGTCCTTCTGTGAAATCAAGAGAGATGCTGCCTTGGTTGTTGCTGAGGCTGTGGCTGACAAGGCTGAGCTGGAAAAGCTGAACCTCAATGGCAATGCCTTGGGAGAAGAGAGCTGTGAACAACTTCATGAGGTGCTGGACAGTTTCAATATGGCTGAGGTGCTGGCATCCCTCATGATGATGAGGGAGAGGATGATGATGAAGATGACGAGGAAGGAGATGAGGAAGAGAAGGAAGAGCGGCAGCAGCGAGGGCAAGGAGAGGAGTCAGCTACACCCTCACGCAAGATTCTGGACCCTAACAGTGGGTATCTTGAAGAAATGTCAGAGACCAGGAAGATCTTCGCTGCCTGTGCTGGGAGAAACACTTTGTGTGTGCCCCAGGATCTGTCTCTGCCTCCAACCAAGAGAGACCAGCCAGCTTTCAGAAAACAAACAAAAAAAAAAAAACCCAAAACTCAAGGAATATCTGTTAATTTGAAAAACAGTATTTCCATACAAACAAGAAAATCAGATATCCAGAGATAAGAAAGTTATGAAATCTGAAGATCAGATCCAGGAAGAGAAAAAGATACTGAAGCCCAAGACAGAAATGGCTGATAAAGAAGATATTGGAAACACAGCTGACAGAAACTGCATCCCATTACAAGCTGATGAAGTAACCAGTTCTGAAATACACAACCTGAATGATAATATTCAAGCTAAGCAGTTATCAACTAGAGACGATTTCCAAGGTCAGACTGTGATATTAGACCAGGCATGTTGTCTCAACAATAATACAAAGATGCAAGGAACTTCAGAAAAGCCCAGACAGGATGCGAACATGCCTAAAAAGCGAGTGCTTGGCTATTAGAATGGCTAGGTTGTTCAGTCTAAGATTAATTCATTTAGAAAGTTTCTGAATGTCAAAGGTGAGACAGGAGCAACCAGGAACCTCCCTGCTACTGTATCCAAAGCCACAAAGGCTCAGTCTGCACCTGTAAGTGCCGTCACTCTAAGAGCCTCAAATGTGACTGCTACCACCAAGTTTGTGAACACTAAATCTGTGAACACTACGTGAAAGAACACACTTGTGCAACCACCTATTAGAAGCCTCCACAGTAATACTCAGGGCACTGCAAAACAGGGCCTCAGTAGGCCCCTCACCCATGTTACAATCAGAAAAGGGCCCCTGAAAAATGAATTATTACAATCAGAATCAGTTGTATCTGTTGTCAATACTGGTTCGAAGGACAGAAAAAGAGACAAGACAGCATCAAGAGGCATAACATGTGAAAGTGCAGCCAGGACTAATTTTTCTAAGAGCAGACTGATAGGAAAGTCAACAAATATTGACCAACACAGAAACACAATAGAAGGAGCAGCTGTTCATAGATCAGTTAAGTCCAAAGAAGCCACAGAAGAGAGAAAAACTCAAGTGACTGAGAGAACTGGACAAGGCAAAGGGCTGAAAAGGCCCCCTAATTTAATAGCCAATCCGTCTGAGCCAAAAGGACAAAATGAAAACCCAGTTGGGTCATTTTGGACTACCATAGCAGAAGATAAACAGATTATTTACTGAAAAAGTAAACAAAGTAATTTCTGAATGCCTGAATATGATTGATGAGGGATGACCAGAAGAAGAAATTTTAGACACATGAAATGACCTAGTTCATAATATTCCAGATGCCAAAAAACTTGTTAAATATTGGATATGTCTTGTACATATTGAGCCAATCACAAGTCCTATTGAAAATATTATCTCAGTCTATGAGAAGTCCATTCTGGCAGGAGCTCAGCCTATTGAAGAGATGCGACATATAGTCATAGATAATCTAACAACCAAGAGTCAAGAAAAAGTTAATTTGGTAGAAAATAATGAGGCGTCTCATGCAATCAAGGGACATACCCAGGAAGTAAAAATTGAAGAAACAGGTATCAATTTAGAGCCAGGAGATCCAGGAGAAAAGAATAAGTGCCATAGGGATGTTAAAGCTTGTGAAAACAACCAAGACAATGAGACAAAAAAAAAGATCCAGCCAAGAATTTTTTTTGAAAGCAATAATTTTTTTATATTTGTAAATATTTATTCTCTTTAACTGAAAAGGGCTTGCTGCCCCAACCTGCGGGGCGTCAACACGGGAGACCACCTACCAGAGAGAATGAAGGGAAGGGAGATGCAAAGGAAGGCAGCAGGTCAAACGGGATTCTGATCGAGCTGTGATTTATTACAATTCTATACATGCTTATATAGCAGAATATGGAGAGGGGGCAATCTTCAAACACCTGCAGGAAGCTGGCCAGGGGAGCAGGATATTGGCAGGGTAAAAAGGTGACTGGTCTTGCTTCAGGGGAGAGTTGCTAGGTAACCTAACTATAGAATATTCTTGCTATTCTATTCTTTAGAGCTACTTTTAAGGGAGGACTGCTACATAACCTAGCCACAGAATGTTCTTGTTATTCTATTCTTTAGAGTTACCTCTCTGTGACTGTTAAGCAAACCAGAACATCTCTTTTACTTTGGGAAAAACATCTACTCTACCTGGGAGAACATCTATTTTACTTGGGAGAATGTCTATTCTACTTGGGAGAACATCGTGCTGGCTCAGTGGTTGGTTTCTCAGTAAGTTCCCACGGGAGCCTTTAGCTAGAGGCCTAGAGGCTCAAGCCAGGGTCTTGGTCCCTGACAGCTTGTATCAGCACATTGTACAGCCTTGCAAAATTACACAGAAATTGAAAATAAGGTTCCTTGTTCATAAGTGCAATGAATCTTTGATGTCCAGTAATCTGCTGCAAACAATGAAAACAAACTTTAAACCACTTATGAAGTCCTCAGCACTCATCAAATGCATTTCCTCAGGAGATAAAATATCCAGAGGAGAATGCAGATGAGTGGCATTTAGTTATTGGAAGGACACTTAAAAAAAGTAGAATAATTTTCCTGCCTAGGATGATTCCTATTTCTTTTTAGCCTAAGTGGTTTGATTAAGAGGCATTGAGAACATAATTACCTTACACGTAATGGCCGTACTATCTAAATGAAGAAGAAAGGACCCTGGTAGGGAGTTCTGGATTTCCTGGAAAACTTTTCTGTGTTTATCAATTCAGTGGAGGAGTAATTGTCTACTTGTGGTTCTCCTTAGCACCCTCAGCACCCCCAAAGGATAGTTTTGACATGGTTTTGACTTGATTATTTCACTCCTGCATTCTTTTTTCCCTAAAGTCTGAGTTGGTTCACACTGTGCTGGCTGCAAAAAGAAATACAGGTTGCAACTGGTTATAATCACTTTGAAGAATAACTTGTTGTACAATAGAGCTTTGGATCTGATACAAGAATTCAGAAATATAAAACAAAATAACTATAAAAGTTAGGAGGCATCTGAACAGCATTTCCTTAGGAAAATGCTGCTAACTCTGTATCATTTCTGTGTGGGTTCTTAATAGTCAATGAGGTAAAATGGAGTATTGCCTACACCCTTCACTGGGTCCCTGGCCTTTCTTCCAAAAGCTGTAACATGTGGCCACACATCCCAGGAGTCTCTATTAACATCTGCTCCACAGATTGAGCCAATCATATGGGAGAGGGCAGAGGGACTATAGAGGGGTCCAAAGGTGGCTGGTTTACCGAACACTTGCCCTTTCCAAAATGTGGAAGTCGTAGTGCTTCTTGCTCAGTCTCAGCTTAAACTTGTTCACTGAATGAATCTGCTTCTTCAGTGCACTCTGTGCAGCTGAAATGGAAGGGAACGTGGCTAAGACAGTGTATGTGGAGGCCAGGTCACTGGGTTTAGAGCGCTCGGGGTTGACAGTGCTATCCTCACTGCCACAGCACAGAGGATGACGACGTAGCTGAGGTTGAGAATGGTGGTCCTGGAGCCATTGGATCTCAGCGCCAATTTTAAAGAGTTCTCCAAAAAGCTTTTCAGCTTCCATTTGGGTTATTCCATCTACTCATTATTCCTAATGACACACTCAGATAACAGATGCTTTCTGCCATCAGAAATTTTAGGATCAGGAGCACTAACCCCAAAGAACACAAGATTTTAAACTATTTCTGCTCATGGACACTTCTAGTCCCTTTTGTTCCAAGACCAACAAATGCAGAAGTATAAGTTTATTCTCAATCTCAAATCTAGAACTGCTGAGACACACCCAAAGTGGGGGCAAAGTGCTTAGCACATGAATGACCACGTTGGACACAACCTTCTCATTTCTGGTAATGGTAATGTATAGGAAAATCAACTCCAACCTCATAGCAGAATGGCTACCAGGGAAAGAAACTTTTCAGGAGAAATGCCTAATGTGTGCTACCTAGAAATTCATTCACATTTTAAAGATGACCAAATATAGGATGTGGATCTTGAGACTGGATGAGACACTTGTAATCCTCATCTTAAGGCTGCAAGGCACACTTTTAGTCTTGGCCACACCTTCTGCTGGAAGGTCAATGGAAGATGTGTGTGTGTGTTCTCTCTTTGGCTACTTGTCTTGCTTTGTCCATTTTTTCACTGGTATGGGGTCTACATCTTTAGGTTTCCAGCTGAGAATATAGAAGAGCAGCTGACACATCCTCCTGAGACAGAAAAAACTAACTAGATTCTAGGACCTTTTTATTCATAGCTAGCCATTGTTTGACTGCAGCCTTAAGACATGTAATAAATTTATAGATGTTAAGTATATATAATTGATATAGTTAATAAATAAATACAGATAGATAAATTTATTCCAAAATTCTATCTCTTGCTAATGAATAAAACATGGGATGGTCCAACTTAATTGGTGATACTTGAGTAAACCCAGAATTATTCCAAAACACTTCTACCTACTTTTTACATGAGCATAGTGTGTCATTTGGGCTTAGAAATAACTGAGGCAGTGTACTGAACTGCTAAGCCAACTCAAAATAGTTCATGTCCACTCATGAGCATATTTTTAAAAAACTACTTTGTTTGCTTAGTACACATCCTCTTAGCTGGGGAGAAGGAGGCTGAGGAAGTGCTGGGACTGTGAGCTCAGGCCATCCTATGCTGCCTTGGGGTGTCAGCATAGTGTCCAACAGTGCTTCAGAGGCAGCTTAGTTTTGTAAGTATTTTCTTTCATAGAGAAAATTTCTACAAGAAAGTGATGCAAATGCAAATTAGACACATTTTAGTGGTCCTCACACCCTATCCTCAAGACTTTCTTTCCCTTAGCCTGCTGCTATCTGTGGTGCAGAGGGTTGCCTTTGTCACCACTTGGTGGCCAGCCACGACACAGCACAGCATTATTAAAAAGAGAACTCTATACAACAGGAATCTCAGCCGACACGTAGAATTCTGTTCAGTCACAGTAAGACTTGAAGAGCTTTACAGTCCAACCTTTGCCTCCAAAGGTAACAATGACATTCAGCACTCACTCCATAATAGAACATGAGGCCTCAATTTGAGTCTATTGCTAGAGGTTTAATGAAGCAGCAGGCTCTCGTTTACAGGGGAAAGTGAGCACCATCTCCTAAACCACAGCCCAAATGCCAACAGCTTATTAACCAGAGAAGACAAGTTCAGTTTGCCAGTGCAGAATTGCCTTCTGAGGCTTCCTTTCCCAGGCTGTGTAGGGCTACACTTGGATCCACCTGGTGGATGGATGTGGGAAATACCTGCTATTGTACAAGGCCCATCCTTCAGACAGTGCACTGAAGAGTTTTGTTAGAGAAAGAACCACTCAGTGGATTAATATGGGAAAGATCTGCTGTTTAAGAGCATGAAAACATGAGGAAGAGTTCCTAACCATAAGTTCATGTCACCCATTTGCTCATGTCCCAGAGCACATGTCTCTTGTTTAGTGTTTTGTCAGCTTACAAAAGTTGTGTCATCTGTGAAGAGGAACTTAAAAACTTAGACAATGCCCCCCATTAGATTGGCTTGTGTATAAATCAAGTCTGTGAGGCATTTTTTTTAATTGGTGAGTGATGTGAGGAGGACCAAGTCTATAGTGGGTGGTACTATTCTAGGGCAGGAAGTCCTGGCTACTATTAGGATGGAGGTAAGGCTTGAGGGCGAACATCAGTAAGCAGAATTCCTTATTGATATCTGTTGCATTTTCTACTCTCAGGTTTAGGCCTTGGCTTCCCTTCATGAAGTACTGTAAGCTGCACAGGTGAAATACGAACCAACAACTTGAAGGGTTTAGAATAGTATTAAAAATCTAATGTACCATGTCAACCTTTCCAAGATAAACAGGCTTATCCATCAGCAAAGCAACCACTCAACCATAGTATACTGTGGTGCATTCTCTGAGAAAACTCACTAGGAATAAACTGTGGTACAGCTTGTGGAGAGAAGACTTGGAAATCCCAGGGCTGACTTCATCTTGGGGCTAACCAAGGCCCACGTGATCTTCTGGGGACATTTTCAGGTTAAGAAACCATACTATATCTAGAAGCCCTCAGGACCTTCATAAAGTCAGAAAAGTCATTAAATGAACAGAGAATCATGAGCTGAAGGCTCTGCACCTCCAAAGCTATTTTCCCATGGGGATGGGTTCTCTCCCCAGTTCTCAGGGTTGGTTTTGGCTTTTTTATTTCACTAGGTTCCAGTTGATTGCCAAGGCCGCATTTAAGTTGATTTGTAAATTCTTACATGAAATATCTTCTCAATAGTCCTAGGAAATCTTTTGTGAAAAAAAACCCCTACCATAATGTATCCTCCAGGTCGGGTACCATCTACAAGAAGCAGCTTCTGATTCACGGCCACCTTGAACCACATGTATCCTACAGCTACTTAATTTCTCAAAAATAAGACTGAACCAGTTAAAATGGTAGTGCATACTCTATCCTTTAAGGACCTTAAATCCTAGCTCTCCCAGAAGAATGAAGTATGAACTGTGGAGAAACAGCATTTCAGAAATAAATCTCATGGACCTAAAAGAACAGTTTGTAAGATAATTAAATAGTGAATGCTCTACAAGTTAGACAAATTGATTAGCACTTCCATCACTATAGAAGAGGGTTAAATGTTGCAGATCCAGAGTCAAATTATCATAACATCTTTAGCTTGTATTTGTGAGCTAATGCCCTTGTGACTATATGACTAGTAGCATGGAATGGAGAAGATCATTTACACCAACCCAAATGCAAGAGATTCATCATATACAATCTAAGGCTTGTATCATGCCTCCCAGCTTGGTGTTTCTTTACACCAATGCATTGCTTTGTTCTTTCACTTAGATCCTCCAAGATCCTCTCACTCACCACCCTTCCAACTCTATCCTTTCTCTGTATAAAGCAAATGGACCAATTAGAACAAAATTTAAAAACAAAACAGACAAAATGCTCAAGAAATATGCATGAAGAGAACACACAAAAATTAAAAAACACCAAGTTGGAATGCACAATATACAAAAAAGTTCAGTAAGGTATGAATATGCTCAAACAAGGCACTCTTAGATAAAAAGATTGCAAAATAACATCAGTTCCTTTTGTATTAGCCATCTACTTCTGTGCATGAGATTTGCCTTTAATAGTGGTTTGTTAGTTGCCATGTGGATGCTGGGAATCAAACTCAGGTCCTCTGGAAGAACAGCCAGTGCTCTTACTCACTGAGCCATCTCTCCAGTCCAATGGTGGTTTGTATATCCACTAAGACTATAGTAGAAATAGGTTTCCCTTTGCAAGTGGTTATCAAATGTGGATTGTTGGATAGAAATTCAAACCAGTGTCCAATTTTTTCCTCTCAGTGCTGGATCACATCTAGGTCAGACCTGGTAGGCCCTTTACATTTTATACAACAATTGGAGTTCCTATGTGCATCAGTTTTGCAGAGTCTAGAAGACACTGCTTCCTTCGGGTCATCTATCCCCTCTGACTCTGGCCATCTTTTTACATCATTTTCTGCATAGATCACTGAAGCCTGAGCAGAGAATTTTGATGAAGACAAAAGTCTTTGTGGCTCTCTCCATTATATAGGACTGAGGATCAATTATCATCGGTTCTTAAGATAACTTTGAGTTATTATGAAGGACATCCTTTTCATGTTGAGAAAGTATTTCATAGACTCAAATGTCTTACTTAATTTACTCTACTCCTGATGATGACATGACCCCGATTACTTCCTGATGATTACTTCAGGCAACAATAAGGAAAATGTATGCCAACATGACAAAGCACCAGGGAGTATTTTCTTCCACCATTCACTGTATATACTGGACACTCACAAACCCAGTGGACCTAGTTCTGATGAGCAGTCTGAGGAACAGATTTCTGCACCCCACCCCACAAACAGGTTGGAACAATGGCCCTGAACACAACCTTTCCTCCATCTACTCTGCCTAGAGAACTGTGTTGTTTATAATGTCCTAAATCTGACGATATCAGCTCTAGCAGCTACGTCCACACTTCTGAGAAGTGTTACCCCAAGCTCTGGACTTGAGTGTGGCAGGCCACCATTTTCAAATCACAGTGAAAGTAATCACACTTTACAATCCTGACTAGATAAATGAGTGAGCCTTTCTTGGTATAAGGTGGGGAAGCCAATACAATCACAATCAACACTCACCCCAGACATTCAAGAATGAGATACAGGGAACATCAATGACAAAAAAGACATAAAGCTTCTAGATGTCATGTTCTGTTTCTAGCTCATTACTTCAATACTCAATCTCAAAAAGCCTCTGAGAAACAAAGAAGATGACCCTGTCCTGATGAGGACAATCTGTTATTGAGAAGAATACTGGGACTCAAGACAATCTGATATGCTAAGGCAGCAAGGAAAAAAAAAAAAGACTTAAAGAAGAGCTGCGCAGATGCAGATTGCATCATCATTACCTGGGTCCTCAAGGGTTTCCACAGGTTTAACACACATATCTACTGACACCCTGATAGTTGACATTCCCACTGCTCTGCTGTCAACAATGCACCTTCAACACCAGAGAAGGCTAGACCATGAAGTGAGCAGCAGCACTGTGTTTTCAATGACGAATTCTCCCCCAGTTAGTGCCTCAGGGTTCCTAAAGAGTAGAAATCTCATTCCTAGCCCAGGCCCTTGAAGAAAAAGTTAACTCACCCCAGAGGATACCTCAAGTTTTCAGTGATAAATTAAACCCTGCTATTACAATGAGACATTCTTTTTCTGTGTTGCTGGAAGAAAATAGGGCATGGAATCTTCTGGAAAGGGAGGATAGTAGGGAATGTGAAGGATTTAATTACCTCTTCTGGTCTCCTTTGATATGGGCACATTTATGGAAGAAAGCATACACATCAACTGATCATCTCATCCAGACACCTCCCTCTGATAATCAAAGCCACTACCTTAAACATTTTGCAAAGTGTCCAAAGAAAGCTAGCCACAGGCAAAGGAGCAGAGCGCTGCTTGACGAAAGCAGATTTCTTCATCAGGAAGGAGAGGAAATGAAGTAGTTGGCAATTTCTGAAGTCTGTTTTCTATTAGACACATCCTCAGACCTGTTCTATATTTTTCTGGGGTTTTATTGAGGCAAACTCTAGATACAGGCTTAGTTAACCACCTCAAGGCCCAGACTATCATCATTTCACCCTACCCTTCCACAGCCACTTCCCTTCCGAGATTTCTGGGTTTGGTTATCAGAAAACCATCTGCAAAATTATGAAATAAAAGATGCCCAAGTAATATTTATATCATAACATTATGTACATTTACAGAAAATAGTGGTAGCTACAATGATGGTCCACTGGATAAAGCTTCAGGCTTTTTATGAGAAACACCATGTTAACAGCTAAGGTTTGAGAAAAGATTTTTCTATCACTATGCCAGAAGACAAAGGTATTAAGGAAATGTCTTACATATTGTTTCATAACCAGAGTTAGTTACCTACATGAAGTAATCCAAAGGTACCCAAAGAAATAAAATTTTGCAAATGGATGTGTTTTGTTTTACAGAGTTTGGAAAATTAATGTGCAATATGCTATAGATCCATCTTCAAAGTATTTCAAGGATAACTGCCCTAGGTTCTGAAATGCCTGATGTTGTAACCAGATATATTAAAAGTTATGACTAAGGATAACTTTACAAATTAAAACAGACAATGCTCCAGTAATTGTCTTTTAATAAGGAACGGCCTTTTCCATGTTATTATAAGCATGTTACAGGTATACATTTCCTTTTTCTGTCTTGCAAACTTTATTAGTCCTGGGTAAGGGGGACAAGCAGCTCCTGTCTTGACCATCTATTATTGTTTGCCATTGCCATTGATGGGCGGTTCACATGGTCAGGAAAGGACAGAAAGACCTTGATCTTGGGCCGGGCACTGAGACGTGCTATATAGGCAGAGAGCAGGGGGAAGTTGTCCAGGCAGTCAGGGGCCAGGACCTGGTGGATCAGCAGCAGTTCTAGCAAGTTGTAATTGGCAAAGGAGATCTGGTTACTGACGATGTAGGCCTTGCCTCCTTGGTTCTTGAGTCAGTAATGCCTCAGTCAATAGAACCAAACGCTAGAAAACAGTGACAAGCAGCATTGTGTTTTCAGTCAGACTTCTCCACAAGTTTAGTCCTCAGGGCTTCTGAGGAGAGAATATCCCATCCCCAGGCCTTCAAAGGTGGTGATCAATGCCAACCCAGAGGATGCCTATAGTTTTCAGCTATAAAAACCAAACACTGCTACTGTGGTGAAACTTATTTCCTTCTAGCAAAAGAGGGAAAGGATGTCAAAGGATGGCATCTTCTGAAAACAAAGCATAGTAAAGAGGAACTAAATGACATTTGGATTCCATGTAAAAACACAGCCGTGGAAGACGGCATGCACATCCTCTGACCATCTGATCCTACCATCACCCTGTAATCAAAGTAACTATCTTAGACATTCTCCAGAGTGTGCTAAGACATCTAGCCTTGTTCACAAGGGTACATCACAGCCTGTAGAAAGTAAATTTCTTCCACGGTGGGGTGAGGGATGGAGTAGAGGGTAAACCATGGACTCTGTTTCCTATGAGACAAATCCTGAGACCTCTTCTGTTCTGTTCTCATGTGCCAAAAAAGCCATTCTATAAACAGGCGTAGCTGACCATTTCAGAGTCCCACACTATCCACTTACCCCACCCTGCAAAAGCCATTGGGGTCACTAGGATTCATTCTTCAAAACCATCTGCACAAGCACAGATCTGTGATTTTTTTCTTCTCTTGAGTTATCAAGACACTCAGGGTTTATAATTTGTCCGATATTAAGTACTTGATTCATTGGAAGGATGATAGCTTTTAAAAAAGACATGCTAAAATCAAAGTGGCAGGGGCTTTGCCATTATTTGATAAACACATCCTTTCACCTAATTCTAAGATAAGTGGGAAAGCCACAAACATTTAGAACTCCACCTATAAAAGCCCATAGGTGACTTTGAAGCATATGGAAGGTCCTTAAGCACCAGTGAGCCACCTTCTCCAAACCAAGGAAGGATACTATCCCAGATAAATTATGACAGTGAGAAAATTTCTTATTGATACATCTGAAATTAAAGAGTGTCTAGGAAGAAGAGTCAAAGGATGTTGATAAACATCTTATACTGCACAGCAAGCCTGGCTATGAGTATCATCCATCTTAGTTTAAGAAGCAATAAGGTAGATAAAGACAAACTGGTCATTTTGGCATCGATATCCAACACTGGGAAACCTTTAGAAGGCACAGCACAACAGATCTCTTCAAAAATTCTAGTATGTTTTTAATTTTTAAGAATGTTTACTTATTATTTTCTCATAGTTTCATACCAAACTCAGTTCTACTCCCCTCCACTCCTATCAGTCCTTCCCACATGCCCTCTCTCCAAGATCCATTTCTTGTCTATTATTTTAAAACTAATGCAGGCCTCTCAGGGACATCCACCTAAATGGCATAAAAAGTTACAATAAGACCAGGCACAGACCTTCATATCAAGATTGGAAGAAGCTACCCGAGAGGGGGAAAAAGACCTTCAAACACAGGAAAAATAGTCACAGAAATTCCCGAATTTTACTGTTTGGAGTCCCAACAAAAATACCAAGCTACACAACCATACATATATGCAGAGGCCCTAGCTCAGATCCACACAGGATCTGTGTTTGTTGCTTCACTCTGAGTTATAGTTGAGTCCTGCTTAGTTGATGCTGTGGGCCATATTTTCTTCATATCCTTTTCCTTTCTGGCTCCTACATTTCCTTCCCCCCACCCCATGAGCCCTTCTGCAGGGTTCCCCTGACTCTGCATCATGTTTGCTTCTGGGTCTTTGTATCTTCTCCCATCAGTCACTGGAAGATGACCCTCTGTAGACATTTGGGTTAGACACCAATCTAAGGCTATAGCAGAATAACATTAGGAATCATATCATTTAATTAATATTTTGCTAGTTGCATTTGGTTCTATCTTGGTTCTCTGGAATACCCTGACACTTGATCCTGGTAATACAAACAATTGAATTCCTCTCCTGGCCAGGTCTTTCTTCATAAAGAAGCACACAGAAAAAGAAACTGCAACCAGGCAAAGCTAGTAATTCCACACCTGAGAAATGAACAATATTTCCCATAGTTCAACATTATCTTAGGGTAGGTATCTGTACCATGCATGCCCACTCTCAATAAAATTCAAGCATCTTGAATTTTCTCCTGGATTCTTTGATTTACCAAAGCTTAGAATCTCCATTTGCAAGTGATAAATTTATTCCCTGAGCAGGTCTATTGTTTCGGTAAACAATAGTGGATACAATCTTTGCCTCTTCATAAAATACACTCAGAGAAATTGTTCTGAGCTTCTCTAGATATAGGCATATGGGATGGTGTATTGGGATTCTATTTCACTGTAGGCAATAATTTATGCCAAGTCTGAGGCATAGTCAGTGAAACATATGAAGTCTATTTCCTAGATGGTGTCTGAAAATATAAATTTTAAGGATTAAGTGGAAACAATGAGCTCTCACATACCCACAAAAAAACATGGACCGTATTTACACATTTCTGGTTAGCCTGAGTCACATGCAAAAAAATCAGGCATGTCCAGAAAATTGCCATGTCATAGAAAACATGGAATATATTCCAACCTGTGTTTCTCCTGTACAGTGGGGGGAAGACATCTCTCATTCCCCAATTGTTCTTGCCAATGTTCTTCCAAATGACAATGACTCCTCTGCAAACCACAAGCATCAAGCACTCTGGAAGATGTTTCTCACATATCTATAGTTAGAAAACCTGAGCGGTTCCGGGCCTGGGTCCTCTCTGCAGAGCATGCATCCATGCACTCTGTAGCAGACAGAGATAAGCTCTGACTGCCATGGTCCCCCCAGCTGCTGCTGAGGAAATTTGCAGGGCTACCCACCTCCAACTGAGCAATTGGATAAGGACTGGGGACCCTGAAGGACAGACTCAGACCCTGCCCAGAGGTGAGGGGGGTCACAGCAGGCCCGGGCACTGTATCCCTGCCAGGGAGAGTTGAGCTCCAGCCAGTTCCGGTTCCGGGACCGGGTCCGGGTCCTCTCTGCAGAGCATGCACCCATGCACTCTGTAGCAGATGGAGATAAGCTCTAACTGCCATGGTCCCCCCAACTATTGCTGCTGAGGAAATTTGCAGGGCCGTCATCCCACCCCCCAATTGGTCAAACAGAGAAAGACTGAAGACTTGAAATTCAGTCCCCTGCCCAGAGCAGAGGTAGAAATTGAGCAGACCTTTTCCTCATAGATAACAGGAGGCACACAAGCCCGAGTGCCACAACTAGCCAGGAGCCACCTAATCGTGAACCACTGAAGCCATGGGCAGACGCCAATGCAAAAATTTACATAATAATATAAAGAACAACAAGGTAACACCAGAAGAAAGTGGTGATCCTACAAATACAAGTCCTAAACTGAGCAATGAAGAGGAAACAGAAGGAAGCATCACCAAAAATTCCTTTATGGTGATCCTCGAAGCTCTCAAAGAAGATATGAAAAATAGCCTTAAAGAAATAAAAGAAAATACAAACAAAAATTGGAAGAGATGAACAAATCTATGAAAGAAACATGCCAGGAACTAAAAACTGAAATAGAAGCAATAAAAAAGGCACAAAATGAGGCAAAGATGGAAATAGAAAACCTGAAGAAAAAAGCTGGAAACACAGATACAAGCATAACAAACAGAGTTCAAGATGGAAGATAGAATCTCTGAAGTGGAAGACTCAGTAGCTCAAATAGATATATCAGTCAAAGAAAATAGTAAAACTAAAAAAGCCATAACTCAAAATGTTCAGGAAATCTGGGACACCATGAAAAGACCTAATTTGAGAATAATAGGAATAGAAGAAGGAGAAGAATACCAGCTCAAAGGCACAGATAATGTTTTCA
>PVIH01007529.1:0-99530 GCA_004025045.1 Sigmodon hispidus
AAAAAAAAGGAAAAAAAAAAAAAAAAGAAGTGCACTGAGATGTATAGAGTTTGGAGTGTACTATAATATGTCAATGTATCAATGTAGCAAGCTTATCACTTTTAATTTTAATAGTATGTGCTTTAAAATCTCTACATTTTAATTTATAATAAGGAATATATTCACAGATGCATTCTAAATACAAAGTTCTTTGGAACTTTCAGTATTTTTTAAGGAGAAAAAGGATTGAGGTTAAGACATCTATGAATTACTCACTATAGATAGCATCACATAGACTAAAGATGAAAGTATCCTGTTGGTCTGTGCTTTTCTGCTCCCACCCCCAACTGAGGCTGTTTCTGACTCAGAGAAGCTGCTTTGGACCCCTGTGTTCCAGAAGCCAAGAAGCAGGTGGAACTAATGATTCCACATCTGTTCTCAGAAAATCCTGGGCATCTGGTTGAAGGACTGAACACCTCCCCTTTCCAGTATGTCCAGCTGGACAACAGATGTGCTATGTTCTCTGGATGAAAAATGGTCTGTCCCGTGACCTAATCCTTATGTTTCTGAAATGTTAGCTTGCAAGCCAATCTGACCTTTGACATTGCAACAAAATTGATACAAAATTTAAAAATTACAATAACATCATAATGTCCTTAATTTCAGTAAGTCAATAATTTGGTATTTGATCACATTCACAGATATCCTAGGTACTTGCAACCTGGAGGCTCAGGGCTGAACATGCCTGAGAATATTGTGGTTATTAATTTTTTTGGAAAAGCTTTTAATTCTAAGTTGAATCAAGATGAATTTGTAACAATATTCATATTGGCTGACACTCTCTGGGAAATAAGGGAACATTAAAAGGCAAAGCACGAAAATAAAGAGGCTGAGAAATATGAGACTTTGCACCTATATTGTAATCAATGAGGTGTACGCATTCATACCAGGAAATATTATTTACCCACATGTCAGCTTTGTTGTTGCATATGGAGTGAACAGATGATGATCAAATTACACAATTCCTCCCCCCCACCTCCATTTAAGTCCAATTTTCCTGATTCAGAAAAAGAACACTTAGGAAAGATGTGCATGAAAAATTTAGGAAAATTAGGAAAAATGTTACAGAAATCGTTTCTTAATTCTCCTTTTTATATGTATTTGTCTTATGTAATTTAATTTAAAATATTTGCATCTTCACAGATCTTAGTCCTGCAAACCTTTGCCCTTCCTCAGGAGGTGACTAATCAGATCTTCCTTGAAAAGAGGGGAGAGAAACAATTTTCCAGAAAAGTCTCTAAGATCTGCATTGTATCTGCAACATTCTTTCTCAGCGCTGAGGTTACTTAGGTGCACACCTGGAGTTTGCCCTTCCTCAGTGGATGGCTTCACAGAAGCAGTTTATTAATTTTTCAACCTGAAGTTTCCTCACTTGGCCTTATGCACTGACACCCTCTAATGGCCTGTGTGGTGATTTTTTTTTTTTCAAAACTTTATTTATTTACTTATTTATTTGCCTTGGTGTTTGCCTGGAACTGGAACTACAGACAGTTGTTAGCTGCCATGTGGGTGCTGGGAATCGAACCCGGGTCCTCTGGAAGAGCAGACGGTGCTCTTAACCACTGAGCCATCTCTCCAGCCCCCTGTGTGGTGGTTTGAAAGAAAATGCTCCCTAAAGGGAGTGGCACTATTAGGAAGTGTGACCTTGTTGGAGAAAGTCTGTCACAACGAGGTGGGCTTTGAGGTCTCTTTGGCTCCAGCTACACCCAGTGTGACTATCAGTCAACTTCCTGCAGTCTCCTGGTTAAGATGTAGCACTCTCAGCTTCAGCACCACATCTGCTTGCACTCTGCCATGCTCCTGTCATGATAATAATAGGTCGAACCTCTGAAACTGTAAACAAGACATCTCAGTTAAATGTTTTCCTTATAGATGTTGCTGTGTTCATGGTGGCTCTTCACCTAATTAAGATAGCCTATCTCACTTCAGTTATTTATTTATTTATCTATCTATTTTACACAAGTCTCCTTATTCTCTGAGCAGTTGGGGCACTGTGGGAAGTGCTGCCCATACTCAGCCTTCTTAAAGGCCTTTTCCTCTCATTCTTGGCAATGTTCTAACCTCAGATGATTAAAAAAAAATTAGGATGACTATTTTGTTGAAATTGCAAATAAATCCAAACTCCCAGGAAGAAGAAAATCAGGTTCAAAAGATGGATTTTAGCTACATTAAAGGAAAAAGAAATGTTTCATCTAAGAAAAGTTGATTCCTAGGTACTATGGGATAATGATCGTGTACACTGTAAAGATTTGTCACTTGTATTGGTTTAATAAAACACTGACTGGCCAGAATACAGGCAGGAAGTATAGGTGGTACAACCAAATTAGGAGAATTCTGGGAAGAAGAAAGGCAGAAACAATGTTACCAGCGAGACACAGAAGAAGCAAGATGAAAATGCTGGACTGAGAAAAGGTATAAAGCCACGTGGCTAAACATAGATAGGAATATGAGTTAACTTATATTATACAAGTGTAAGAGCTAGCAGGTAATAAACCTGAGTCATAGGCCAAACAGCTTGTAATTAATATTAAGCTTCTTAGTAATTATTTCATAAGTGGCTGGGGGACCTGCTGGGCAAAACAGAGAAACTTCTGGTTACTCCCAGGGTTTGCTTGAGGTCTGTTAGCTGAAGTACCTGAGCTGCCAAGGTCTCTTACAGTGGGGAGATACCTGCAGGACATCAGTTCAGATCCTAAGGTTGGTATATGCCAAGGAAGATTGCCCCGATCTGAAAAAAGAACAGTATCCTTTTCTGAACTAACTTGCAATATTTCTGAACTAACTTCAAGCCCTGGCTCCAATGCTGACATTTTCCCCGTGTTTGCTATATTTTCTCTTACTTTTAGGTCGTTAATGAAGGATATGGGCAATGTTTTGTCTTTGTGCCCAGACTCTTAGCATAGTATATGACACAGAGAAACCTCTCAGGAACACTGACTGAATGCCTGTGTGTGTGTGTGTGTGTTTTTAATATGGTGGCTCAAATTATGCCAAAAGACATACCTGCTTTTCCAGTTTGGAAGTTAGGTATGCCAACACACCTCAGTGTAAAGCAAGTGGTCCACAAACTAATGTCAATGGATTCTGAGAAAACAAAACAAAACAAAACAAAACTGTGAATGACTTTTCTAAGAAATGTAGTTTGCAGCTTGCCATTACATATCAACTTTTCACCCAACCCACAAACAAGTTATGATATGCTTGGGGTTCTTTATCACTATTATGCTTACTTACAGGGCACTCAGCTTCTTCAGAATTAACCGACTTTTAAGAAAATCAATGTATCCAATCTTACTGTGCTTTAGACACTCTAATGGATGATGTTCTTTATTTCTCCTTCAAAATCCATTGGTGCCAGGCTCAAAGCGATGCATTCATGCAAAAGATGTAGAGACGAGAACTATGACCATTTAGGGGAAGTAGTTAGTTCTTGAACCTCTTCCTCCAATATTGAAAGCAATGTATGGACATAGATTGATATCTGGCTGTGTCCTGGTGTGAGTCAACAGGGTCAGAGAAACAAATTCTCCAATATAAGACTACTGTAGAAAACGACCAAAACAATTTTCCTCATTTCTATTCCACGCCATATTTGCTGTGCTGTTCCTTAGGTAGAAAGGACAGGATAGCCTTTGTTCAGATCAGCTCAAAGGTCCTCAAAACAAACCAGGCTCACTCTTGGGTAAATGGTACCAAGGATCACTTTCTTTTTTTCTTTTACCTTTCCTGTATTGCCACCTTGAAAGTGAGTTGTTGTAATAATAAGTCCCAAGGTCTGGAGGGGCCTAGGGATGGAAGATACAGCCTTTCCTGGGAGCATTTCCTCTCCATCCATTGATCAAAATTGAGCAATGACAGATTATGGGTAAAGTGCTGTTCCAGGGCCAGCAGTAAGGTAAAAGATGTTTCCTCTTCCATGCAGTATGTATTTGGGGGGGGGGTACTATTTTTAATTAATTGCATTATTTTAAAAAGCCTGGAAGAAATTCACAACTATATTTGTATTTCAGATAAGCTAAGGATGATCTTTAAAATTTTATCCTAAGGCAGTCTCAGGATGTTTGGGATTTATGATGGTATAAACACAGTACAAATTCAATGGAAACACATTTTGCATTTTTTTGTCTTTCCCTGAGCTGGTAATATGTCTCTCTTTCTTTCATGTGGCATTGATGTTTGACATTATTTTGAACATATATATTTCAGCATCTTGGAATAATTTGTGTATAGTCGCCCCATGCATCCTTGAGTTTGTTGTATTATATCTTCCTTTCTCTTGCTTTTGTTTGCTCCTGAGGGAGAGAGACGTTTACAGATTGCTGTGGACCAGGTGTGGGAGCTCTCACCATCTCTTGAGTGGTTTTCCTTTTCATCAACAATTATTCATACTGCACATTTCTTCTGACATCTGTTCTGTCAAATTGTGTCTTGCTAATATTTATTCATTTCATTGTACCAGGTGTCTTCTTGTCACTGGTCCAAAATACCTGAGAGAAACAATATAGAAGGAAGAAAGTTTCATAGTTGCAGTGGCAGAAAGTTTCAGTGGTGTCAGTCTATAGTAAGGTGGAACATCATGGCCAAAGGCTGAGGCTGAATAAAGTTGCTCACAACCTGCTGGCCAGGAAGCAGGAAGCCAGTAAGCGACAGAGACATAACATACTTGCCAAAAACATGTCTCCCATGAATTGCTTTCTCCAATCAATCTTGCTTCCTAATAAGCCACTTAGGCTGCAGCATCCTCAATGACCCACTGATGAGGTCAGAGCTTTTTGTGATCCAATCATATCCCCAGAGCTCCTAAACTGGCAACCAAGACTTTAGCAAATTAAATTTGAAAACATTTCAGATCTAAACCAAAACAGTTAGCTGGACTGACTCATTGTCCTGTCTTCTGGCTTCCATACTCCTGAAGAGAGGTAATTCCCAGTGACTAGATGCCTTTCCTCTGGGTGTCTTGACAAACTCTCCTGTGTCTATTTCTTTTTGTGTTCAGTTTCTAGGTCTTTGTGTGTCTGGGGGTGCCTAGGGGTGGAAGATATAGCCTTCCTTGGATCTGTTTTGTTTTGTTTTTTAAACACAAATCCCAGTCACTCTCTGTTTGTAGCAAGCAGTAGCTAGTTTGAGAGGCTAAGGGATGGTTTGTTCCTCCAGAAAAAGAGTTCTTGTTTGCTTTTACAGACCATTATTAGATCACCTCGTAGACTGATAGTGAGGTGATTACAGCTTGTCTCCTAAGTAGGAATCATCTGCTTTTGGTCTTGCTGAGTTGCTGTTGTTCTGAGGTCTGCACTGGAAACATGGCTATTGTGTAGATTTTTGAGGAAAGAAAATGGCTAAGGTTGTTTCCTCCCAGTTCTTTAGGCTCTGGTGGAGCTATATGTACTTCTCAGCTGCCAGTGTACATGCTGGCATTTGCTTCTCAGGATCTGTGGTTTCACTGGCAAACATCTGAAGAAATAAGATCAAATGGTAGGCACTCTCCTGGAGCTATTTACTTAATATTTATTGCATTTTTGACTGGCATCTCTAGTTTATACCTAGTGAGAAAACTGGCCCGAGGCATTTTACTCCACCACTGTCAAAAGTAAGCACCACACTGTTGAGTTGATGTGAACAAACGAAAAACAGCTTTTATTGAGTATGTACAGCTGTTCCCTGTAGCTCATACACAAAAATACACGGAATCTGTCCAAGTTTCCCATCATCCCAGTTTAGCACACACAGAGCTGCCTGTGTCCCAGTGAGAGGATGGGCTGACTGGGTGCTCTGGCTAGCTGCTTTTGCCCAGAATCAAGAGAGAAGTTCAGCCTGCAGAGTGACAGTCCAAGAAAACATCTGTCTTCAAGATCTGAAGTGCCAGGTTTGTGGATTTCACTGTTCATGAAAGCTTGAAACATCAGGCTATTGAATATAGGGGACTATCTTCTACTCTCAATTACCGTTTAGTGAAAGCTATGAATCTCAGAAAGAGATAGAATTAAATCCCATAATTTCAATTCTTACTGTGGATAACACAATCCTAAATAATAAGAAATTATTACTCAGTGGAATTTATTCATTACAATAGAGATGATGGGTGACACACAGGCATAATCTGTTGGAATCTCTAAAAAATAAATTGGGGATTTTATTGTTTTGGATAATAGTTATCAAAGAAGATGGGAGATGTCTGGGCATTTAGGAAAGTTTGCAAAATAAAAGTTGGTAGGAAATTCTAAGTTGTTCCCAGAGTGGTTTGTGGGCCTGAGAATGTTTGCTGTACAGAGAGACACCCTGGCAAAGACAGAGAGCCACAGAAAATCAGCGTGATACTCTCATCAGGCAGACATTTTAAGAGAAACAAACAAGGTGCATAAGAGATGAGGCTAAAAGTGAATTCAGGAATGTTGGGGAGGAGAGATCTTCTCCTGGCTCCTGAGCATCATCAGGCAGACATAATTTTAAAAAGACCACTGCTGAGTCATCTCTCTCTCTCTCTCTCCTTCCTTCCCACTCTCTCCACCCTCCTCTCTCTCTGGCACTTCATGCTGGAAGCTAGCCAGCAGATATCTCTAGACCAGTGGGTCCCAACCTCTTGGGCAGTAGTTCTCAATGTTTCTAATGCTGCAACCTTTTAATACAGTTCCTTCTGTTGTGGTGAGCAACCCCCACACACATCATAAAACATATTTTGTTGTTACTTCATAGTTGTATTTGCCACTGTTATGAATTGTAATGTAAATAAACTATTTTCAGATGGTTTTGGGCAATTCCTATAAAATAGCCATTCAACCCACAAAGGGATCAAGACCCACAGATTGAGAACCACTGCCTTTGGGCAGTCTCCAAGGTCAAACTTGATCTTTCCTTGGGAAACATTTGTTTTGTTTTGAAGACAGGATTTTATTATATAGCTCTGGCTGACCTGGAACTCACTCTGTAGACCAGGCTGGGCTCCAACTCATAGAACAAGTGCTGGGATTAAAGGCATGTGTCATCACCCTCTGGCTCCTTGTGAAATTCTTAAGCTACCTCAAGGAAGAGATTTTGTAAAAATACTATCCTTCCAACTAATAGAGCCAGACACCTCCACCAGCCTGATCAAAGGACCTTTCTCCATCTGTGGATGGTTTTGATTTCCTACAACCGGGACTTGCCCCCTCTTTGCTTCATTCTTCCCTCCAGTTAAATTTTTCATCTGAGCATTCATGTTGTGCTCTCAGCTTTTGTTTTTTTAGCCTCAGGGATGAAAGTTCCCTTATGTCTCACATAAAAGTCAGCCTTTGGCTCATTGAACCTTGAGAAGTTGAGTTGGGACCCACCCGGAACCTTCATTGCTAAGAGCTAGTGTTCCTGGTATTGGTACGTACCAAGATATTCTGTATGCTACCAAAGGAGAAGGATCAGTGATTTTGCCCAGCCAGCATCTGAGAGGCTTCCTCCTGTAGCAGGTGGAAAAAATACAAAGATCCACAGTCAGATAGCATGCAGAGTGAGAGCCATTTGTAGTAGCACTAATTCGGGTTGAATATAAAATGAGACTCAGAGGCAAATATCAGGGGAAGGCTGAAATATCAGAGAGAAAGCACACAGTCAATTCTCACCAAACTGTCTTGCAATTCCTCAGCCTCACTCCAGGTCTCTTCTGCCTTTTCCTTCTGTCAGTCACTTCTGTCTCAGCTGGGTTTCTATGAGCCCTTAGATACCCTATCCCATCCAGGTTAGGATCAAAGGCGTGTACTCACAGATTAAAGACCTTAAACTCACAGAAACAGCACAAATTCTGTCTCTGGAGTTATGGGATTAAGGGTGTAGGTCACCACTCCTGGCTTTCCCTGTGCTGGGATTAAGGGTGTGTGTGATTGACTCTCAGCTATTTATCCTTGTACTCAAGGATCAAGAATTTCCTGAGCTGTCTGCCTAGGATTTGACTGTGTGCTGCCTCTGATATTTCAGGATTTATTAAATATTTAACAAATATCCAACAAATATCCGCAGACCTTGGACCACTCAGCCCTAACTGGGATGGTACATCAAATTGCTTTCCCCTGGGCTCAGGGAACCCTGCATGGAGTGATGATCTTTCCAGTGAGAAAAAAAAGATATAATATAAAAATTAGAGTGATATTGGAACGTACTGGAGCTACCATCACCAGGTGTAAGCACTTTCATTACTAACTAATGCCAGGTTTGCACATTGTATATTACAAATTATGTCTACTTTTATTTCTCTTTTTCATTGTCATTCATGTACTCTTCTGCTGCCCATGTTGTATAAAATTTAACTTTTGTCAGCAAAGAATTTTTTTTTTTTTTTAGAAAATATGAATAGTACTATAAGATGATTTCACAGTTCTGCAAACTGACCTTTTCACAAATCACTTGTTGCATTTTACATTTTAAGAAAGCACAGAGCAAATTCCAGGACAGCAAGGCTACACTGAGAAACTTTGTCTCAAAAATAAAAACAAAACAAAACAAAAGCACAATGTATTCACGTCAAGAGTAGTGGCACACACCCTTAATCCGAGTACTCAGGAGGTAGAGTCAGGAGGATCTCTGTGAGTTACACAGAGAAAATCTGTCCCCCCCCAAAAACAAACAAACAAAGCATGACTTTGAAAAAAAAATCCTATGTACATTAAAGAAAATAATGCAAAAATGCAATACTAAGTATCATTAGCATAAAATCCCCAAACCCACTACTAAAGGAACCACAATATTTAAAGTCATTAGCTAAATTACAAAAGAGTTCAAAAATCTGTTTTGCTTCACAAATTAAATGTTTTCCTAGTAAATAAAATAAATGCCTCTATTAGGAGATTTGCATGTATAGTAATATTAATCTTATAAAGAAGGAAACAATTATATCTATTTTACTAAAAAGACACATGAAATAAAAGCAAACTTAGAAATTAAATTTCATTTTTATAGTAAAAAGAAAAAAGTCAGATTTTCAGAATCCTTTACTTAGGATTCTGTAGAAGACCAGAATGAATAGAATAAATATATCTTACAATGGGGATATGTTGGATAATCTTACACTGGGTAGTTCAGGGATGGCTGACTGGCTGCTATAGCGGCAGAGAAACCAGTTGTTATTTGTTCCAAAGGCTGGAGGCCTCAGATGTCCCAGTTTCACACTAAAGACCCGGACAATTCCTAGAGAGCAGTTGATCAATTTTTGTTGGAAAAATGAAGAATCAGGGTTTTGATACTAGCAAAGGATAGTGTTGGTTATTGAGTAGATGCACTTGCCAACAAGAAGTGAAGGCAGTCAGGCAAAATCTTTCTCTTCAGTCCTCATTATAACTGACTAGCCACCAGAAGGTGCTGTCCATTCTCAGGGAGGGTCTTCTCCCAGCCTCAGTTTATTTTTCCAGGAAATACCCTCACAGACTCACTCAGAGACATACATGACTCTTAGTTGATTCCAGTCTAATCAAGTTGACAATATAGATTAAGCATTGCAGAGATGTCACGCCTGCCTCGACCAGCAAGGAAGACGCAACACCAGGCTCTTCTTTCTGCGGTTTATTCAGGAACCTTGATTTCTGACTTCTGGCAACGACCCCGGAGAAACCTGCTCGCAGCCTAAATAGCCTCTGGGCAGCCAACCCTAGTGCTCCACATAGGCACCACTGATAGGCCCAGGTACGCGGAAGCAAGCCAGATTCTTAGCCTTAGCCAATTATGGAGTTGTTTATCACTGAGAGCACTCACCATCAGGAAGGCGGAGGGTGGAAGCCAGTGCCATCTTTAAGGCGCGGCTGCACGCTGCTCTCTACACAGGGACATTCATGGCTCCTACCCTCCTCTCCTCTTTATCAGTACATTGTCCCTGGCCATTAGTTTTCTCCTCCATGCCTGTCCTCACAGGTCTTCAATTTGCACTGCAGGACCCAGTAATTTGAGATGAGTATTTTCTTCCTGGCCCAACCCCTGCTCCTGTACTCCTCTGTCATCCCAATGTCTAATTTGGAAATCTGTGCTGTTTTGTTTCTTGCTTTAGAGTATCTTGCTGTAAATTTTGCTAGCAATGACTTTCTTTTACTAGTAGGGCTAGCAAAGAACTTGCTATTGATATGTGTGATGGAGTGTGGCTGGAAATTGAACCCAAGGTTTGCACAAGCTTTTCATAGGAGACAGAAATTATAGGTTCAGGGCATTGCTAGTCTTCATTATATAACCTCATGATTTGGAGATGCAATATGACTATCTCCTATGGACTTTAATGAACTTATCTGCAAAGCAGTGGTAGAGAGTGTATACTTCATGGCTTAGAACAATTATGTGATAAGAAGGGAATAGAAACAATATTTTCCACTGTATAATATATATGGTCCGGAAGGGGCCCTTTAATAGCACTGAATTCTTATTTAAAAAATGCAAAAGATGGCCATGTTTTCTAGACCACCTATGAATGTGAAGATACTCAATTCTGGCTCATATATACTTTCATGGTATTACATTAAGCCTAAAATCAACATCCAAACTTTTGTAATATAAACAGGTAAACAAAGAGAGAAAATTAGTTGGCACACTAATTTTTCAGAACAGAGAAAGTAGCAAGTGTACCTTAGACTTTATAAGATGTGAGTGTAGGAGGATCCTCTATAGGTGGCATGCACACAGGAGATACAAGAGGATTCTTTGCAGGTGTGTGCACATAATACATGTGGTTGCTCTTCTTGGTAAGATTCTCTGATGTGTATTGGTTTTATACTCTGGTATGCTATTTTCTGATGCATATATACACATCAAATTCATTTTCTTTTTAGAGTAACATGTGTTGGCAGATATTTTAGAAAACATTGTTTTGGAATAAGAAAGAAGAAGTGATCAATTCATTAAATTCTGTTGTTGATACAAAGTCTTGCCATGGAAGCAAACTGTCATGAAATCCATGATTCTCCTTCACCAGGGAAAGGGACACTACTAGCCCACTAGAGCATGTGGCTCTGGCAGGCTTGCCCTTCTTCCCATCCCCTTGGCTTTGCTAAAACTCATTAGATTACATTCCTAAAGGTCTATGACTTTGGCCACTTCTTGCTGAGGCTGATGATGAAGGATGCCCTCTTTGGTTCACCTAATTAACATACCCAATTAAAATCATCCTAACTGGGAGTTTCCCCATTTGCCTTTATAACCTGCCATTTGCCTATGGGTCACAACTGTCTCCTCTTTATCCAGAGGCAGTCCTTGGTCCTTCTAGGACAAATACTCTTCATCCTTTTTTTCTTGTCTCCTTTTTCTTGTACCCTATCTCCTTTACCACCACACCCTAGCCCATTCTAACACAGCCCTCCCCTTTTCCTCCTCTTAAAAATGACACCTGCAAGGTTATTGGCTGCTGTTTTTCTAGCCTAAGTCAGAAAGCAGTTTTCTTCTCACCTTAAAAAAGGATCTCTCTGTGAAAACAGGTAGGTGTATGTGGTGTATGTGTGTGGTTTGTGCCTAATCTGGGTTCTGGAAGGGAACAAAATTTCTTTTGTGCCAAATACTAGAATTTAGGCATCTTGCTAGTGACATTTTAAAGGCAAAAGAGTAGACATTTGGTCTTTATGTCAATAGAAATTATAAATCTAAAATGCTAGGATATTAACACAATCTAAGAAACTAAACTCTAACACAAATTTCTTCTAAATTTTTAGGACTTCCTGTCTTAAGTGTCCTGAGGTTTTACTAGAGCATCTTCAGGGACCCTGAAGAGAGGCCTGTGGGAACCTGGCTCTCCTGCTGTGTCTTCAACTTTCTTTGTAACTCTTACTCAATACCTTAAATCTTTAGGGATTTTTTTTGAAGACCATCTATATTGAAAGTATATTTTCATCATGTATCATTGAAGCCACATCTGGCCACACATTTCAGTACTATATGAGTATGGGTAAAACATGAAAACTCAGGGCTTGAACAATGAGACCAGATCCAGGCAAGGATATACTAGTCTCTGCCTGGGCCAGCTCTGTCTGGCTGCTTGTTCTGGCTCAGCACCCAGAGCTTGATGCTTCCATCATTGTAGCCATGTAACCAGGAGAAAACTGAGTTGTCCCTCTTGATATTTTCCTAGGGCTGCACTCTATCTAGGAGGTGTGAATAATTACAAACCCTTTTGAGAAACTTTGAAAAGCAAGCTTTTTTTGCGAACTTGCACACTGCTCCTGGACTCACTGTCCTCTTTCAGATGCTCAAATGGGTTAATCTGAGGTCAGAAGAGTTCTGATAGCATAGATCATTTGTTTTTTCCTTGGTAAAAAGTTTTGGTTGCGAAAAAAGTATCTCTTTGCAGCTACATGCCTGTTCGTAGTATAGCAATTCTATTCAGAGTAAAACCTTCCATCTTTCAGGGATGCTCATTAAGACACAGGATGTTTACAGGGAGGTAAAACAACAGGGTATTAAGCAAAGTGAAACATTCCCTCTTGTAGGAAAGTTCATTAAGCTCAGGAAGTAAACAACTCAAAATAGCTGCAGGATGTCCCTGAAACTGACAAGTCTCACTAAGCCCTTCTCTCTCAGAGCTCATATATATGCTATAAGGACTATTGAGGGGTACCCTGAGAGAATCTGAGTTACCTTGAAAAGTCTCAGATCAACTGAACTGTCTAGAAAGGACTATCTGTAATCCATTGAGTTACCTGCAAGGCTGTGCAGTGTGTGTCTGGCTACCAGCTTTTGTGAGTTGTCATTCATATGGGGGTGGGCCTTGGTTATGGGACTGTCTCTAAGTCATTTCTGCCACAGTAAGTAACCCCTCACCCATACTCCTGCAAGTGACCCCAATCAAACTCATTGGTTCATATTGCTGAACTTTGGTGGTATGGTTACTTTGGTGTATTTGTGTATACACACACATGCACTCACACACACACAGAGAAACACATAGACACACACACACACACACACACAGTTTCACATAATACTATTTCTTTCTACAAAATTTCAGGGATTTTCTTTTATCCTCACCAGTCCACTGGAGGCTGTTAGCTAACTCAGGGTCCTCAATGGCAAACCTAAAATGTTCTTTCCTTTCTCTAGAACTGGCATTTCTGTATCCAGGCTGGTGCATACATAGCCAGGCAGATGGTCTCACCAGGGCTATCTCATATACAAAAGTGTTTATTACATTCCCAGCCATTTCTACTGTGAATCAACTGATTTCTCAAATAGATGTGGCCCTTAGCCAGCACTAGCAGGAATTGGCTTTGACTTGTCATTGTCAGAGCAAATGTTCTCAAGTTTTTTTTCCAAGATGGCCACAACCTTTCAGTCCTTCTGTCTAATCCTCCCCAGTCTTAGAAGATAATCTGTGTTTAGCTTCAGGCCCATATCAGACTATCCATTTGGAAGGAATTTGTATCATAGTTTTGTCTATGTGATCTGGAGATGCTGTAGTATGAGGGAACATGGGATTTGCCTTTGAATGAGGCTTGTCATAATGCATATACAAAGACAGACTTCCTGTCAATCAAAGGACCTTTTAGGAACTGCCAAGTAGTTTAAAAAAAAAAAAAAAAAGAGAGAGAGAGAAATAAAATTTACATATTCTAAAATTCACAACTGTAGCATGTGTACAATTCAGTAACTTCCAGTGCACTCAGAATTTTGTGCAACCATTACTACTGTGTAATTCATGAGCCTTTCCAATTGCACACCAGCCATTACAATCTTCTACCCATGGTATTGCAATTATGGGGATGGAATCAGGGCCTACTTTCAATCACACAGACTCCACTTCTTTGTCTGATAGCAGAGGACCACCAGAAATCTGTCTTCATCCAGGGCCAGAAGTTTCTCAGGAGTGTACTTGGGTAATTAGCAAAAGAAAGGAGGGAACAAGCTGGGCTAGGAACACAGTCAGTAGCTGGTTTTGTGTAAGGGGCTTGTCTTTGGAGTGCAGCATGACATTCGCCAGCATTGTCAGTCGGCTAACTGGCCCCAGCAGCTTGTCTCAGCCCTTCCTCCTGAGAAGCAAAAGGAGAACTTAGGTGTTGATCTGGATGGATGGCTCCATCACCACAAATTTGGCCTGTAGACCTTCTAATTTCCACAATGGTGGTATTCAAGGTGAGACCTTTGGAGGTAATTAATGGTAGAGACTTCAGGGAAGAGGACTAATATCTTATAATATTTTTATAAAGAGTATATTCTTACTCCCTCCCTTCCTATCACAAGAGATGAAGAAGAATGTATCAACAGTGTCTGCAAGTTCCACACTGATACCTTGACCTTGGACTGATAGGCCCCAGTACATTAAGAAATAATTGTACAAACCACCCAATCTTATAGTATTTCACCACAGAGGGCATGGGTGCCAGGAAGGACAGGGCTCTGAGCCAGAGGCCCTTGTCTGCCCTCACAGTCATCAATAGCTATGATACACTGAAGTAGGATTAAGGTCTGTGGTTAGATAGAACAATCTTCCATTGAGAGACTTAAGCTGAAAGCCAGTCTGTTATGAACCTTTAACTCATCTGTTCTTTTTCAAATATGGAGATAGAGTAAGAGCTTCTCAGTCCCCACATTAGTGACCTGCTTGGGTCAGTGAAGGCTATGATAGAAAGGAGGGTCCAGGAGAGTTCACTGACATGGCTCAATCTTCCTGAAACTGCAGACCAAAGACATAGATAGGCAGAGCATTGTCATCAAAGACTTGGGAGATTTGATAGGAGGAGCAGAGAGAGAGACAGAGGCAGAGAGAGAGAGAGAGAGAGAGAGAGAGAGAGAGAGAGAGAGAGAGAGAGAGAGAGAGAGAGTGTGTCTCCACCTCACAAGCCCATTTAACATGAGAGTTTTGTCTCCATAGAAAATACATGCATCTGGGAAAGTAATGGTTAAGTATATTAGCTTAATTCTACTTCAGGAAAAGCAGCCAATCCAGAGCAATCATTTCATAGAGGAGTCAGCATGGCTTCTGGCAGAGAATATCCCATCCTGGTGTTCCACTAGGCAATGACTATTATAAATTACTTTTGTTGATCTGGAAAGCAATGTGCCTTGAGTTCTTTGATATCCCATAGATTGTCATGATGTTCCAGTGCCCTGTCTATATGGTGACAGGGTTTGAACAAAGTTTTTCCCTGTTTTGGAATGTAACCATTGTCCTCTGATTTGAGTGATAGAGATTGGCTTAAACAAATAAGTTAGCAATTTAACTTGAACTTTCCAAGTTGGGGATTATTTGAGCTATGAAGCTTGAGAGCAGACTGGAGCCAGACAAAGAGGAAGCAAGATGAGAATGAGAAATAAGCAAAGGCACCAAGCCATGGTGGCTAAACATAGATGAGAATTATGGGTTAACTTAAATGTAAGAGCTAGTTAGTAATAAGCCTGAAGTACTGGCCTATAGTTACTATAATATTAAGCATCCTAGTTAAGTATTTCATAAGCAGCTTCAGGATAGAAAAGCATCAGACTAGAAATGGTGTTCCAATGTGCTGCATGAACATCCACATAAACCCTGAGAAAGCTTAAAAGGGTTCTAGAACACAGAAAACAGAGGCAAAAACAGCTTCTGAGTTGTGTCACTCAAGTGGGCCCTGGTACAGAGACACAGTGGCCTGTGGGACAGGCTACACCATGGCAGGTTTGCAACCTTCAGTTGTGTAGTTTGAGCTACAACATGGCAGGTTACCACCGTCTCCCAGAAGCCTTGGCACAACAGGGACTCCATATGACAGAGTCAAGGTTTCTTTTCATATAGACAAAAAGAGAAGAGAGTCAAGCATAGTTTCTTGGTAGCAGCATTTTCTTGGGTGGGCTGTTTGCTGGCAGCAGGCAGAGGCACAGATCCTTTAAGAGAGATTTCTTAGTGTTAGGAGAAAAAATTGATAGTCTTTTAAGAGGCCCTGCTGCCAAATCCTTAAATGAGGTTTGTGAGCAGCAGGTAGTATACTTGGTGACAGTGTGAACCCTAAAATTTTTCAGAGTTGGGGTGGCAAATGTGGTTTCTGCAAGTAACTCTGCCATGAAACTAAGGTCCCACAGACTAAGGAGCAGGGTGGAGACAGCTACTGTAGCCAAGACTTTAACCCCAGCCACTCCATTTAGCAGATTAAAGATGTGGTAAAGAAAATATAAGAGATATACAATAAAGACAGATTTAGAAAAAGTCCCTCTAAATGGTTTACAGTGTGTTTAAAAAATATACGTAGGCTTGGGAGAGAAAAGAAAAAGGATAAAGACCTTAAAGAATTAGAGTAACAAAAATAATAATAATAAGCCACATAAAGATGGAATGTAAGCCAAGAGTCTGGTTACTGTATGTTATTATTTTGTCTTTGAATTTGTTTTTTGAGTGCTGAGGAAGGAACAACAGCTGCTAAGAGACATTTGAATATAAATGTTGCTGGAATTAGCCAGTTTATATGTTTTGAAAATGCCTTGACTTCAAAATTTAAGTCAAAAGATATGTTACTATGGAGAAGAGGTTTTGTTTTTATTTCCACAGAAAGTGAGAGGCTGTGGATTCATTCTGGGTTAAAGAAAATAAAGTTTGTTTGAGGAAGACCCCTGAAAAATCTCTAATGGGAATGGATGGCTCAGATAGATCATATACAGTGACTGTTTCCCATACTGACTCAAGAATCTTTTCTGACTCACAGAGTAAAAGAAGTCACAGTGATTCAGCTACTCTGGAGTGCTAATGAGTTCAGCTTTTTTCTTTGCCTTAGCTTGACAATCTGGGACTAGTCTGATTAACCCCTGACAATGGTTCATTATTTTGCTGCTCAAGCTAGCAGAGGGCACACAATGTCATAGTGAAGCTGCCAGTTGCTGGATTTAAGGTTGACAGGCTTTCTCAAGATAGTATATGAATACTTATACTGTTCTTTGTTTAAATTCTGGCTTGAATTTATACAAGTGCTTTCAGAAATAAACTCAGTGTCTTCAAACCATGAGTCCCTCTTGATTTCTTTCCTTCTCTCTTCTACAGCTTAGTGCCTGCCCCTAGAGACCCCAGTGACTTGTCTGCTGGGTCTGACAATGATCCAGTGTTTCAGAGCACCTTTGTTGCAGTTTCCTCTGAGTTCTTCATTCAGAACAGCTTCAAGGAGACTGGCTGGGATGACCCTGCTCCACAGGCTACTTTAGTTAGGACATGACTAAAATCTTGGTTTTTCTTTGGGTTCCTATAAGATTACCAGTGCCCCCAATCAACAGGAAGTAGTTTGGAGAACTACATCCACATTCTCAAAAGATGAATAATGGCTGTTTGTCTTTGTTTAGAGTGTTGGCTACAAGTTGTTATGGATAATGGTCAAGAAAAAAGCTATGCAAAGGAGATTAGATTTGGGATTCTTTTTTTTTTTAAGGGGGAAATATGGGATAATAATCTTATACCTGTAAACATTTTTTACTTGTATTGGTTTAATAAAATGCTGGTTGGCCAGTAGAGACCAGAAGTAGAGGTGGGGCAGCTAGACTAAGAAAATTCTGGGAAGAGCAGATTTGAGCCAGAGGGGCAGAGGAAGCAAGATGAGAATGAGAAATGAGCAAAGTTATCAAGCCACATGGCTAAACATAGATAAGTATCATGGATCATAAGAGCTAGTTAGTAATATGCCTGAACTACTGACCCCATGGTTACTATAATAATCAGCCTTTGAGTCAGTTATTTGTGCCAGATATTCGAGTGATTTTGGTCAGGACAGAACAATACTGCTATAAAATTGAGTGGATAGTATTACTCCACATACAGAAGTGGGACTGGGGAGTTACCAGGCTCACATGGGCCCTGTAGGAATAAATAATATTTATATTGAATTCCTGCTTTGTGTACACTTATCCTAATGTACTTACTCCAATTTCACAGATAAGTCTCTGTGAGGAGTTCCCAAAGGCTAACTTTATCAAGGAAGAACATTTCAAATGTGGTTTTCAAAGGGTTATGTAGATGAGTTGGCTACTGAGAATAGGACTGCCATACTTTCTGTCCTTGTTTGTGGATGGTATTGGAAAAACCACTAAGTTGAATTCCAGGTGGTATTGACTGTTTTCCTGGAAGCAAAGGTGGAGTAGTGTGTAAATGCATACTTATTTAGGGACTGTGATTTGTTGTTCAGCCAGATTGATGAAGAATGGGAAAGAACAAATCTAGAAAAAAAAGTAACAGGAAATCTGGTTGGATATGTGTGTGTGAGAGAGAGCATCTTATGTGGGTTGTGAGGATGTCTGTGATCCATGGGATTTTCGCTCATATGTTTCTACTGAGAAGACAACCTTTACACTCATGCACGCAAGTAATTTCCCTAGTTCATGTTGATCAGCCCCTTCCTGCAGCCACTTCAGGGGCTTCTCAGTAGCAATGGTAGGTAAAGTGAAGCCAAGGTCAGAATGTATGCTCAAAGCTCATGTACACCAAATCCTAGTGACCCATTTGCAGCATCTATGATGGCTCTAAGCCCTCAGCATAGAATGTGACTCTGAGGTAGGGGATAATAAGGCTGTATTTTCACCATTCCATTTCACACTTCCCAGAATAGACATGGCTAGATATGATGTCTCTGTGCCATCAACACGTAACTTACTAAATATCTTAGCAACAGAAGAGCTATGCCACTCAGGAGATGCCACATAAAGAGAAGGAACTAACCCTTGGTGTCATTTATTCAAGAATAAGTTTGCTTTATTCTAAATAGTTTTGGTCTCTCCATATGAACAAAGGCTGTCCTCTCTAGTTATTGGGCAGGACAGAGAATGGTATGGAAAAGGAGTGAATGACCTTCATTTTAAATCGTTTACAGGAGACCTACAAAGACAGTAATTGTTTTTCTGACCCTATTGACTCAGAACCCTACAGCCACAACCAGAAATTATCAGTCTATTTCTACATGTTGCTTCAACTTTTGTGTGTATGGTGTTAATTTCAACACCTCACTGCTTCCAGCTGGTCTTTACTACATCTTTAATACACATACATTGTTCTTAGTCAAGGGCATGAAAGGGTCAGGAAAAAGAAATGAGGACCATGGTACACCAGGAAGTCCAAAGTATAGTAAGATTAACTGCATTGTTTTTCTTAAACATCAGTTAATTCAACAGGCTGAGTCCGAGGTATGTGAACAGAGAGAGAATATAGTTATAAATGATCTCAAAGCACATTATTAACTTGTTTTCAGGTTGGGGGAAAGTTTCTCTTGCAAAGGTAACCAGTAAGCAGCATTTCTCAGAAAACTCATTCCCACTTGCCATAAATGTTTCTTCTGTCTAAGAAAAGCATTTTACTTCCTGTTCCTCACTGCTAAGATTAGAGCATGTGCCAGTTAACAAGACACTTTACATTCACCCAGAAATGAATTTTTAGTGGAGTTAAACAACCTGTAAGACTCAGAGGTTGTTCTATGTGGGAGTCAACACCTAGAGAAGGTGGAGTGGGGATTACAGGATGCAGAACATTTTCTTCCTCCTCCTTCACCTCTGTGATCTAGTTGGTGGTGTTTCCTCACAGCCAAAAACAATTAGCCAGGACCCATTGGCCCATAGAAGATACACACATTCAGTTTCTTTATCCTTTGATCACAATTTTAGTCTTGAGTAGCAGACTGTCCTTTTCAATTCTTCAAATGAAGAATGTTTACCACAAAAGGACATGACAATGGGATCCTTGAATCAAAGTCAGGTCTAATACCTGTTCCCCATGTCAGTAGGTGAGCAGACCAATGCTTGCTAGACCAGTCAATCAATGTTACTAAGAGACAGTTGTCTTTGTGATGGTTAGCACTGAACATTAACTTGACTACATTGAGCAATACTAAGGACTTAGTAAAGAACACTTCTAAGTGTGTCTACCAGGGCATTTCCAGAGATAATTAGAGCATGTGGGCTTGGACCCAATGTTTGACTTAATCATTTGACTGATTTAAATTGCATAGGCCAGTTGGAAGTGGTGGAACTGATGTATGTAGTAGATCATGGGAGATGTATCCTTGGAAGCTATATATGTGGTCCTGGCCACTTCCTGACACATTCTCCTGATTCCTGTTATATGACCTGGTGAAGGGTCACCTCTTTGACATGATTATTGTATCATGGTGTTCTACCTTTCTATAGGCCCAGAGTTAATGAAGCTGGGGATTATGCCCAAAACCTCTCAAAACATGAGTGAAAATAAATAATTCTTCCTTAGTTGTTTCTGTTAGGTGGTCCATCACAGAGACATGGATGCTAACACAGTACCACTCAACAGGCAGGCAGAAAGGAACGTTACTGGAACCCAGGGGCCCTAAAGCTCTTTCAATACCACCAATTTAATTATCATATTTAACAAGGAGCAACCTCATTGTGACCTAAGTGCAAGCACTGAGCATGGCTCCCCTCTGGAAATAAAGGTTCGGATTACCCCACTAGGAGTCTTTGTTCTGAGAATATAAATGAAACAGGGACAGGTAGTAGGGAGGAAGGGACCAAACTGAAGGTTTTGTGGTCTTATGAGGACTGTAGCAATAAGCTACTACTGAAATTAAATGAGATCACTGTCAGGTAGGCGCCCAGCATCACATACTAACAAGCTTCACATAGTCACAGGAATCTGAGGGTTTGCCATTCCACAGGCCTTGAAAGAGAGCTTCCAACATTTAAGTCAATTTAATTTGAATTATAAGAATCTCTTCTAGCTCCATGGAAGAAATAGCCAGCACAGATGCTTTGAAGCACACAGCATTGCTTTCACCCTGGCCTCTTACAGCTCACATAGGGGGAACTGCTCTGGGAGCAGACGGTGTGGGTGTATGGAGTCAGAACAAACAGGGTAAGTCCAGGCTAACATTCCTAATGCCTCGTCAGGTCTTTGATTTCCCTGCTTTTAATGCAGCAAAGAATGCATGGCCTCCTGATTTTATTCATCCTGGGCCAGCCTTCAGGCCAGATCTGAAGCATGGTTCCATCACCTGTTAGATCTGCAGCCAGCTGTGTGCTTAGCAATGGGACCTACAGGCTTTGACCAGTGCAGACATATTGTCTCTTTAGTCTGATCTAAAATTACGTTTCATGTTACTCCATTGAGTACTTTCAAAATGCACAAATATTTTCCAAGTTCTGGTTGCATAGCAGCACATCTCTCCATCTCCACTGAGATGCTGTGTTCCTTGAATCTGACTGAAGGTTGAAACCCACAAGGACAGGTTGCTAGGGCTGAATACTGCACAGCCATGACCTTGAGAAGTATTGCTCAGACTATAGGGTCCAGTTTCTTCTAAATCCAACTCTCTAATCATCTAATCTCTTTATACATTCTTTGTTGTGGAGGTGAATGATAACTCTAAAGAATACAAAACTTATCACCAGAAAAAGCTGCCAACTTTTGACTAGTGGGGAAGTGGGGTCACTTGAACTAAGTGGCTGGGCTAAGATCCTCATCTTAGAAGGATGGCAAAATGTTTGTATGTCCTCAGAGTTCGTGTAGGGTGTGTTGGCAGTACGGTGAATCTACCTGTGGTTCCAAGGCACAAGGAGCCTATGAATAAAACCGTGCAGAACCTTGACTTCCCGCTCTGCATGAGAGACCTGAAGCCGTCTGAACACTGCCTGCTCAGACATCCCAGAAATACTCAGATGACAAACATCTCTTATGCAGTAGAGTGGCTTTCAGAGCCTTTATGTAGCCATGCTGAAAGATTGGAGGTCCAAGCTAGATAAAAACAAGTATGGGGTGTGACTGTCAGTCTGAAGACTAGAGGAACTCAGAACCTTAGAGGATCTTACTTCCGAGCCAGCTTTAGGAATCTCAAGGCTCTTGAACTTGATCTGGGACTTGAGCTCAGCTTGTCCCAGTAAAGTAATAGGCAGGGGAAGGTGGACTTCATGATGTTCTTTTATGATGGACTATAAATTGTAAGATGTAAGAAACCATTTCTTTCCAAGTTGCTTTTGGTCATGGTATTTACCAAGGCAAGAGAGAGCAAATGAATACTCTTGGCTACCATTTCCAGCTGGGTAAAATGAATGGCTTTCTCCACCTGATTGGTAGCAGAATCAGGGCTCCCCTCTTGTGTTGGCACAGCAGGGGCCCACATTTTTGCAGCCGGAAAATACAGGTATTCTGTACAGAACTGGTATTCCAAATATTTGATGAGAATATAGATTTTTAAAATTGAAACCTTTTTATTTATAATGGCATAAAATAGTACCCTTTCAAGGAAACATTTCTCCCCTTCTCTTCTGCCCATCTATGTCCATACCTAAATATTTCTCTATGACAGTCATGCAGGGGATACATTGGCTATTGTAGCACACATGCATTTAAAACTCACATTTTCAGACCATTGACACATTCCATTAAAGGGGACAGGGACAGAGACCATGTGGCTTTAGTAAGGATCACCAATATCCTGGTCCCAGAGGAAAAGAATGACATTAAAAACACGGAGTTGAGGCCTGACAGTCCTCCCCACATTAAAGAGCATCCTTATGCAGCACACTGAAGGTACTTAGCTGGATAGTAAAAAGCTTTACATGATCTTAGAATTTGGAATACTTGCATATATTCTTGTAGTGTCCCATGAATGCAGCACATGTTTTAAAATCCTATCAGTCTGTGAGGGCCCAGCTAATGCCAAAGAATAGTAATGAAGGTTTTAACAAGGCTGATGGGTAAGCAGCATCTCTTGACAGCCTAGAGCATCTATAAAAACAATTTGTATTCTACAAGACAAATGTACATGCAGGATATTCCCCTCTACTTCAGATGGAGCTTCTGATCCACCCCTGAAGCAGACCATTGTCACCATCCCATTAGGACATATGAGCACTGACCAGTCTTTATGGTCTTGGCTGCACACAGCTCTGCTTGTTAGCCTCATTCATCTCCCGCCTGATGCTTCTCAGGCTCATCACAGTCCTCAGACAATGTCATACCATGTAGGCAACTTGAATTTTCCTAACGTTTGGTTTCTTTTCCTAGTCAAGTCACACAGACAATTCAGACTTTATATTTTCTTGTATTGCCATAAACTTGGACCAATGGGAGAAGCCCCAAGCAATTATTCACTGTCAAGGAGACATTTCAAAAACTGTTTCTCTCACAATTTTGTTTTTCAGTGTGCATAGAGTTCCCCAGTAGGTTAAGAAAAATAAATGTGCTTGGTGAATCTGCACAGATTTCTCACTGGAATTCAGTTCACATATGCTTAAAATTTCCTCTTCCATTTAGCACATGGTGCTAGAGGTTTTTTTTTTCTCTCTCTCTCTAAATACTAGGTTTTAGCTTCTTATAGATGCCCAGGGAATGAGAAAAAAAATGATAAAAGCATGCCTGTTCTTGCTAAAGGCATGGCAACTTCCAGAAGGTCTTGCTGGAAATGCCTGGAGTTGACACCTCTAATTAATACTGATGGGATTAAATTTTGTAGGTTCTGAAGTTAGTAGGAAGGAAAAGGAAGAATTTTGACAAAGCAAAGTACAGTCAGCCATGGGAGTCTCATGCCTGCTTCTTGTTAAGCAGGTGTCTCATCTTGGAAAAATGGATGTAGAAGAAAGAAAAATATCTGCCAGAGTTCATCTATGACCTGTGCCAAGACTGGTGCACCATGCCCAGGAAGAGCCCCACATTCTCAGTGACTTAAGAAGTCCTCATTCCTTATGGTACTGAGTTTGCCCAGTGAGCACTCCTGCCTTCATCATATTTGACTCAAGACCTGGAATGTTTCCTCGTGGTGCTATACATCTAGGAAAGAACCTGCTTCTAAGCAGTAACTAGCAGCGTAATTTAAATGTAAGAGCGGGTGGTGTAGAGGGTGGCTCAGCGGCAGAGCATGGTAGGATTTTGAGGTAGAATCTGATAGACCCTGGTCAAAGACGGATGAGGGAGCATGTTCATCCTCAAACTTCTTACAAACACTTCTGTTCTTCTTTTCCTTGGATGTCAATCACAAATAGTTTGGTGGCTGATTTCACAGTGTACTTAGGACTTCAGCATCGACTTCCACAGCAATTGCAGTAACTGAGGTATGTATGTGTCAGAAGAGTGGGGAGCTCTATAGTTCATAGTGATTCCATGTGAAAAAAATCCACTCCTGCAAGTCCTCCAAACTGAGCAATGCTGCAGATGGGACCTTGCTCATGCTTCCCCAATGCAGATTTCCTCCCTACCTATGATCATCCTGGTCATGACACACATGTGTCCATGTACTCTTAAGTGGTGACCACCCATTTTCAAAGTCGCAGCACTCTGCCTTGATGTAACTCTTGATGTCATATGCCTCTTCAGTCTACCTTCCCAGGCAGTTCAAGGCCAGGGGCTCTTTTCTAATTCCCTCTGCCATCAGTTGGGTGAGCCTGTAGGAAAAGATCAGATACCTAGTCACCTTCTTTCTCAATGTGCATCTGTGCATAAGTGATCCTTAGCATGTGACCAGGGAACCCTGAAGGTTCCTGGGGAGGGTGCAGACAAAGCTTTGGGTTCTGCACTGAACGGGTGAGAGAGCTCATATCTTTGCCTTGGGGCTGTGGCTTCTCTTTCTCCAAGGCTAAGATTGATCCTGCTTCAATGAGCCCCTGTGACTTATGACTGCATTCAGCATTGGAGAAGTAAGTGTGTGTGTGTGTGTGTGTGTGTGTGTGTGTGTGTGTGTGTGTATACTCTCATTGCATCCAGGGCCATTGATGATGGTTTACATGCAAGGCACCAGAATCTCCCTGTGTGCTGAAACATCTTACTCACTGTAGCACCTGAGTACCATGCTCTAGCCCACAGAAGGCTGCTTGCAAATATATACCAATAAATAGGTGAGTGAATGAGATCAAGGGAAAATAATATTGTTCCTAGAGGTGAAATATATTTCCCACATTCAGGCAACCTACTCAAGAGGAATCAAAAAGCTGTGCCTGCTCCTGGTATAATAGGAATAATTTGGGGGTGGATAATAAAATACTTAAAGCTATTATAGATTGGATTAGGTGTCCCATGCTACTCATATTTTAAAGAGAATTTAATTTGTTATCTGGAATGCTTTTCTGATCATGAAAACAATAACAGCTTTAGCTATCAAAGCAAAAACTGTGCAAAAGGTTTGGTAGATTTCCGAAATTAAGAAATGTTCAAGCATCAATGCTTCTTTGTCCTACAATCTAAAAATAAGCACTGCAGCAATTGTTTTCTTAGAAACAGTCTTTATTGCAAAATTCAAAATTTTATTTTTTATTTGAACAGTTTTAAATATTTCTTGAAAAATATGATGATTTGGTCAAGGAGACCAGCCAATAATAACAATTAATTTCAATGTCTAACCTGATAAAAAGATGAGCCATAATGGGGATCCCTGGCAGGACCTATTCAATCACTCCACAGCTATGTGCTAGTGGTCTGGGTTCTGGGGCCTAAAAAAAGGAAAAAGGAAAAAGAAAAACAAACAACAACAACCCCACCAAACATACAGATCCTCATTACTACCTTCTTCATATGCAATATTAGTTGTCGTGGAAGTATGACTGTACATTACTGGATATGAATGTCTTTGCCCCAACTCTAAAGCCAGGGTATTCCTCTGTAGGCAAGGCAGTAACAATGTTCAGCAAGAGGAGAGCAATTTCTTTTAAAATTAGCTTCAAGCTTTTGATTTCATTTATTCTTTTTATTTATTTTTTAAATAAAGTCTCATTTTTTATCCATGTTATCCCTTGTTCAAACTTCCCTCCCCTCCCAGTCACTCTCTCTTCTCCCCATCTCTTTATCTCCTCCCCAGCAAGGGCAGGAGGTCCCAAGGTCCCAAGGTGGCTTAGTTCAGCATCCACTCCAGGTAAATCCACTTTGGAGGAGAGCAACTTTACACTCCAGGCAAACTTTGAGAATACAACATGTTAATGGTTGTCAGATCCCAGAAAAGGGGTGCTACCAGCCTGCTGGGGCAAGCTACTACAACATTTGCCTCAATGAGAAGGACAGTCCCCAAGCCAGTAGTTACTTTAAAAATGTTATAAGCACAACCTGGAAAATTGACAGAAAGCAACATTTAGGGCAGGCTGGACTCTGGTGCCCTCGAGTGTTCAAATGTAAAACTGCAGAAGACCTGAAGCTCGGAAGTGGTGCCTGCTTTCTAGCAGCTTGTTTTTAGTTCAATGGAGCAAGTCGGAATATTTTGTCATCGGTTTGTAAACTTTGTTAACAGTTAAAAAAAAGTTGGGAATTATCTTCTGGGAAGAAATCGCTTCAATGAGTCAAAGATCAACGGACATCTTAGAATTGGGAATTCGCGTTTCTCAAACAAAGACCCTGGACCCAGCAGGTGCAGATACCAATCCTCTTTAGAGATCAAGGACCCTGGATAGCCAGTCACGTGGTCTGGAGTCTGGAGTACCACGGAGGGCTGTGACGTCACGCCTAGCGACCCGTAAATTCTGCCCCTATTCATGCGGGTCCTGCAGGCTCTGCTATAGGGGAGCTGATGGATTTGTCTTTCTCTGGAATCACCAGTGTAGTGTGCCCATTCTTCACCTGAGGGGCACACCTTAGAGGGAACTCCTGGGAAGTTCTAGACTTGGCAGGTGAGTGTCTTGGGTCTTCCGGCCCAATTGCTGTGTTATCCCAAGCAGGGACTCAGACTGAGTGCTTTGCAGGACACCATCCCTAAACCACTCACAGTCACTTTGTCCTCTCTTTGTAGCCTCTCCTCCTTCTCCTCCTCTTCTCTAGTTCTTTTTCCTTTTGTCTCCTCAGTACGCATTAATTACCTTTAAAAAAATGCAAGTTGGCTTCAAACTTGCTTTGCAGCTATGATTTTTGAATGCTGAACCTAGAGTTTCTGCCTTCCAAACTCAGAGATTAAGGATCACTAGCATGTTCTTCCGTGCTTGGCTTTTTCCTTTTGATTGTTTTTAACACTCTCACTAGGGAATAGCTGAGGGTCTTTGCTGCAGAGGGCTGGGTGGCCAGAATCCTGCTTCACACTTTTCTGAGTCAGGGCTTTGGTGGTCCTCACACATCCGCTGGTTGCTGTTAAAGTCAGTGATCTGAATCTTGCTGTGCTTTATTCCTTCATATTCCCATGACAGTTCACAGTGGAGGAGGCATACACTGGTCCAGAGCAGAGTGGCAGTGACAGCGGGAATAAACCACCTTTTAAAGAAGAGCCATTATGAGCTCCCCTTCAGTGGGGCATTCCCAGGCCTCTTTATTTAGGATCCAAGGGCTAGTTAATCATAAACGGATGCGTGCAGATCAACTTATACACAGTGGGACAACTCAAAAGTCACCAGTGCATGTGGTAATGGTTTCAGGCCTCTCTTTATTGATTCCAGAGCATAGTATAAGCCTGTAACTACATCTTATCTTTTCAGATGAGGAAGTGGAGAAAGGAATGAGTGAACTGAGTAGTTAGGTAGCTAGATAATAATACAATTGGGGCAGGAACTCAGTCCCCCTAAATGGACACACGAGACTGACAGATCGGGAACACACGTCTGTGTTTTCAAAGTTATGTGAGATAAACAGAGCCTGTTGGCTTCTGGTTTCTACTCTGTATAGTGAGGACAGAGGCCAATGGTTCTGATCTTGTTTTCAGGCCTGAATTTAGGTAACTTTCTCCTAGCTACAATATGTATATCTTACATTTCTTAAGCAAATGCCTATAAAAATTTTAAAAGCATACTTTAAAATTCTGTATTTAAAATTTTAAATATTGATAGGCATTTTAAACAAATGAGTCCATTCATTATAGGAAAAATAATACCCAGACACCAAATATGTTATTTTCATTAAAAACAATGTTAGAGATAGCTACTGTTTTAGTTACTTGTAGTTACCTGAAAACCCATGTCCTTCAACTATAGCAACATGTAGTTCACACATGAATCTACAACTGGAGGAAGATGTGCGAGAGAAGGCCTGTCTTGGCTCCGTCCAGCCTCTGAAGGAGAAGTATAGTTGGTGTCAAGGAAGGACACACCTTCAGTCATGTAGAGGTCAGCATTGGCCATCCATGGAGGATGGGCTTGGAAGAAAAGAAAAATGAGTTAGGAAGAAAGAGAGAGAAAGAGAGAGTGTGTGTTCCTGCTGTGATAAAACATTTGAGAAAATACACCAGTGGTTCTGGAGGTTTTAGCCCGAATCACTTAGCTGTTGTAGAATATTATTTTAGAGTGTGTTACTTTTGTTTATGCTGTGGAACATTGTTTAATGATGTAAAGGTGTGTTACTTTTGTTTATGTTGCATTTGTTTGACTCTGTGAAGCTGTGTTACTTTGCCTGTCTAAAACACCTGATGGTCTCATAAAGAACTGAACAGCGCTAATAGCAAGGCTGGGAGAAAGGATGGGCGGGGCTGAGAGGCAGAGGAACTATCTAGAAGGTGAAATCTAGGAAAATAAAAGAAGGAGCCAGAGAAGGGGGGGGGGGCATCAGGGTCAGCAACCCAGCTACACAGCAAGCCATAGATTTACAGAAGTAAGAGAATGGAAAAGCCAAGAGATAAAAGGTAGACAGGATAATATAAGAAAAGCTGGCAAGAAACAAGCCAAGCTAAGGCTGGGCATTTCTAATTAAGAATAATGGGAGCTAGGTGATGCTTCCCCCAAAAAAGCCAAAGAGTATCAAACAAACAACAACTAGAGTGTTGCTTATGAGCCTGAGGTAAGGCGAGAGTAACATGGTGGGTGTGGCAGAAGTTCTTAGTGTCCTGGTGGCCAGGAAGCAAGATGAGAAAAAAGAAAGACAGGACCTTAACTTCCCTCTCACACAGCATGCCCTTGAGGACCTAACTGTCTCTCACCCAGCCCCACCTTCTACAGGTCCATCAGATAGTCCTCCTTAGCACTGGTGTGTGGTGGCCAGGTATTTATGGCTTTAGGGAATATTAAGATCCACATAATAACAGATACAGTAAGGGAGGGGGAAAGAGAAAGGAACACAAGGTGGAAATCATCATTTTTAAGATTTCATCCATAAGATTTGGTGGTCACTGCTGCTGACTAGTCCACAGAGGTGTCAGAAAGGACCAAGCAAAAGGGGACTCACTTCTACCTCTCTGTGACCATGTTCGGCAAAATACGATTTCCCCATCGTGACTCGGTGTCCTCATATGCTGTTGTCAAACCACCCAAGCTGGAGGCCATCCCTGTGAAGGTGGAAGCATCACCCACCTCTTCTCTGCTTATGCAGAATCTGGCACATAGTAGGTGCTGCTAGTCTGTTTCTGTTAATGAGGGCTTTCAATTCAACAATAAGAAAATAGAAACAGAAAAGACTGGAACAGGTATCAGATCATAGAAGAAACAGAGACGGGAATGGCACAAAACAGCATTACCCTCAAGGGAAAGGGAACTGAGCAATAAGGAGATGCCAAAGATATCTGCTAGAATAGCCAGAAGTAGAGTCTACCCACACAAAGTGCTGGAAAGGATCAGAGACACTGACATTTCTCATATTCTGGTGGAAATGCAACTAGTGAATTCACTTTAGAATTTTTTTTTATGTTTTTAAGATTAAGCATAGATGTAATCTAGTCTTTCCATATGTGGAAATTTAGGCAGAACAATAAAAGTGTAATCCATACTAAGACTTATATGTCAATATTCAAAGCAGGTCTATTTGTAATAACAAAAAATATCCAAATGTCCATCCACAGGTGAGAGGATAATCAGAATGTGGTATATCTGTATAGTGGAATGTTACCAAACAATAAAAAGGAAAGTGCTATTGATTCATATAGACATATAGATAGATCTCTGAATAAATGCAGTAATATACAGCATAATAAAATTTTAGTCAATGAGACTAAATGTCCCTTATGCATGCAGTTCCCTAAAATTCTATTATCCAGTGATGCTATAAGCATCTTAGTTTGTAAACTATACCCTATGGCATTTGCACAATGGTAAAATTGCTCAATGACATGTTTTTAACAGTGTCTTCCTATTATTTTAAATAACCAACGATGGCTGAATGAAGGGGAGAAAGCAAATACAGTGTTAAATATCACGGAACTCTGTTTTCACAGATTTCTAAGGAGTAAAAGAAAGTATCAGTGACAAAATGGGACAAAGAGAGGCAACAGGATGAGAACACATGGACCATAGTTAAAGAAAAGATTGATTTTCATTAATGTGTATGTATATATGAGTGCAGTACCTCCAGAAGCCAGAAGAGGGCAATGGATATTCCAAATATCCATTGGAATTAGCAGGGTGGTGAGGTGCATGACCACCATGCCAGGCGCTGAGTTTTGATCCTCTGCAAGAGAAGAAAGTACTCATAGTTGCTGAAGCTTCTCTCCAATAAGAACCATAAGGGTTTCTGTTGTGGTTGTACCAGTTCCATATGGCTGCTAAAACAATCACAGTAATTTAGCAGCTTAAAATGATACATTTCCAGTTCCAGAAACCATAGTTGCAAAAATGAGCCTCCTGAAGTCAAAATCCTATTGGCAGAGCTGACTTTCTATCTTCTAAAGCAGTGGTTCTCAACATGTGGATTGCAACCTCTTCAAAGGGATTGCATATCAGATATCCTGCATAGCAAATATCTATAATATGATTCATAACAGTGGCAAAATTACAGGGGTAAAGTACCAACAAAAATAATTTTATGGTTGGAAGTCACTACAATGTGAGGAACTGTATTAAAGGGTTGTAGGATTAGCAAGTTGAGAACTCGTGTTCTAGAGGCTGCTAGGCTTCCTTGGCTTATAGTTGTATCACACAACTTTTGTTTCCATGGTCACATTGCCTCTTCCTTCTAATGAGGGCTTCCCAATTACTTTGAGTCTACCAAGATAATTCAGAACCATCACTCCATCTCAAGAGTTTTGAGAATTCCTTTAATGAGGCGAGGTTGCACACATACAGGTCTGAGGGATGGGCCGTGACCTTCTTCAGGGCCTATATGCAGTCTACCACCATAGCAATCTTTATATGAGAATGCATGTATGTATTTTGGAGCTTAATACATTATATACTTTATGGACAATTTCTTCAATGCCATTTGTACCAAAATAAAATTTTAGTAAGAGAAAATTAGTATTCTAGACTGCCTGTCTCTACAACTAAACATTCTACTAAAATGTGATTTCTGAATTATTTGTGTTTAATATACTCCAATGCTTGTTCCACAATTTTATGTAAATGTATATATATGAATTATTATGAAGGAAATTAAAAAGCTTTGACAAACTTCTCAGTCATGGTGATTTTAAGGTGCTTATTTCTTTGCTTTCTGCATCTACTCTTAGAGACAGCAGATTCTGGGGATGAGGGTTCCTACAGCTGTCAGGTCACAGCCCCCATTATTCAGCAGGGCTCTAATTCAACAGTTCAGGTGGAGGAATGCACTAAGCATATGACGTTCAGGTATGTGATACTTGCTCTTCCCTCCTGCTTTGCACAGAGCCTGTGCAGGCACACAGGGACTGATTTCTCCCATGTGTTTTTATAGAAAAACATCCAATAGTCTTGTGGAATGATTCTCTGGATTTCAGTATTAAAGAGGGTGACACAAAGGCCTGGAAAGACATTCCTAGGACCATAGTAGTACAGAGTCTCATGCAGACTCAAAGAAGAAAAAGATGCTACCCCAGAACATCTTTCCTTGCTTAGACTACATGTTGCTCTGGAATCTCTTATAGACAGACTCCCTTTCATGTCTAGACTGCCACAGTTTCATTGTCTTTATCCACCACATTAATCTTTGGAATCCTCTTCAGTGATATCACAATTCACCAACCTTCTTGCCGTTGTAAGAATTAATACCAACCCCAGGCCACAAGGAACCCGAATCCATAAGATGTGACTGCCTAGAAGTTTACAGGTGACTCCATGACAAAAAGACTCTGCATCTGAGAAATAGAATGAGAGAAGATGAAGGCAGTATGAGCGCCTCTGCCCTGAGTCCAGCAAACATTACCCCTGAGATGCTCATGGACAGACATGTGCACATGACTCCTGATGTTGACACCCCACAAAGACTTTCTAGGATGTCAGTGCAATACTCTGCATCCTCATCACAGAGGGTAGTTCTGGGTTTGTCCCTTTGTTACACCCCACAAAAGGATGGTTCAACCATTGTTGTGTTGTCTCGACTATCAGTTGTGTGCATAAACTGAACACTAATTAGACACTAATCAGAAAGATTGCCTCTTTGCCTATGCAGGTGCTTTGGCTTAGGAAGCCCCAAATTAAGATTTCTCAGCCTTCTAAAGATGCACAACTGTTGGGCCTTTTGCTTCTATCACTAATAGCTAGACTCAAACGCCTATGAATTGAGCCCATTAACACAGAAGCCCCTGATAGCTCATGTTCTTGGACACCCCGTCTGTTGTATTAGGTATGTGTTACAAACGTGCACTGGGCATACTTTCCTTCACGTATTTTGTGGATCTTACCTTACTGTTATTTTTTCCCTTGGTTCTTCAGAACCTCCTTCCAAAGGCCTTTTCTGACCATCACCCATCTTCATGATGGGCTGTCACAGCATCTGCCTGGCAATCGTAGCAGTGGTTCTCAACCTTTCTAATGCTGAGACCCTTTAATATAGTTCCTCATTGCTGTGGGACTATGCTTTGGTACACTGTAAATGTTTGTCACTGTATACATCAGTTTAATAAAACACTGATTGGCCAGAAGCTAGGCAGTCAGAAAGTATAGTCAGTGCAATCAGAAAAGGAGAATTCTGGGAAGAGGAGACACCAGAAGATGCAGAGAAAGCAGGAGGAAAATGTTGTACTGAGAAAAAGGTACCAAGCCACATGGTTAAACATGAGTTAGAATCATGGGTTAGTTTAAGAGTAAGAATAAGCAAGTAAGAAGCCCAAGCCATAGGCCAAATAGTTTATAATTAATATAAGCATTTGTGTGGTTATTTGGGACTAAATGGCTACAGGACTGGCTTGGTGGGACAAAGAAACTTCTTACTACACTTCATGCCTTGGTGGCCCCAATCATAAAATTATTTTCATTGCTTCTTCGTAATTGTAATTTTCTACTGTTATGAGTTGTAATATAAATATCTGTATTTCCCAATGGTCTTAGGCTACCCCATGAAAGGGTCATTCAACCTTCAGTGAGGTCTCAACCTACAGGTTGAGAACCAATGCACTGTAACATCATTTACTCCTGTTTTATCATGCTTACACAGCTTGTGGTGTGTGTGTGTGTGTGTGTGTGTGTGTGTGTGTGTGTGTGTGTGTGCATATGCACATGGCATGGGTGTACATTTATGGGGCGGTCAAAGGTATCATTTTCCATTACTTCTGGTGTCTTTTTCAATTACTTCTTTCATATTTTGAGACAGGGTTCCTCCCTAAACCCAGAGCTCACCTATTCAGCCAGATTGGCTAGCCAGCAAGTCTCTGGAATTCTCTTTTCTGTGTCTGCCCACTTAGCACTGGGATTAAAGACCTGTACCACCATGATCACCAATATATTGAGTGTTGGGGAGCAGAACACCCTTTATCAACTGACCCATCGCTTCAGGCTCTTGTCTTGTTTCTTTTGAATTAATGACCCTTGTTAGCTCCAGACTTTAGCAGAGAGCATCTTAAATTCAGGAGTTATATTTCATGTAGTACTTGAAAATCTGTACTATCCAGATGAAGCTTGCCATCAAAGGCATAGCCTCAGGTATCAGGGCATAACTTTTGAGGGTTTTTTTTTTTTGCTTTTGAAGGGTTATACATTTTCTAAGTTGGCTTGCCTTAGTGCAGACTGATGCACATTGCAACTTTTCTCTGAGAAGATTAATGTGTGTGAGCCATTTATCTGAGAAGATACTTTTGAAAGGGAACAAATGAAATGCTGGATTTCTAATCTGCTCTAGCCTAAGGAATCAAGTTTTGTGCAGAAATTACACAAGAAGCCCAGAGCAGACACTGGCTGCATAATTGTCTAGGTCCCCAAGTGTGCCCTTGGACCAGACCACAGAAGTAGCCAGAACAAATCTAATTATAATCTCACAAGGCATGAAACTAAAGAGTGTTTTCTTAACTCAGAGTGTGAAATTCAAAGGCCTGCAAGACTCATACGACTTTCTGTTGTCTCCTGAGTTTTGAATGATGGCTGACTCTGAAACCAATTCAGTGTATCTCTAAGGTGAGAATTAGATGACATTTGGAGTAAAATAAATATAATATTAATGTAAAAAAGATGCACATTCCTCCCACTGGCTAGTATTCTTGCTCTCAGGTTGCTAGAAACCTCCAGATGTTTTGGTGGAGGCCACATCTGGTTGAAGTTGTAGAGATGTAGGCTCCAGGCTGATTGATTTCCCTGGAGGAATGATCTTAAGTAAGGCACTTTCTCCTATGTACAAGAAGCATCTGTGGCAGTCAGTTGTTTTCAAAGAAAGTCCACTTGGTCTTTGGGGGGAGTGTTTGAGACAGTTTTGGCTATAGGAGAAAGGTGGGATCTAGAAGAGCTGGCAGGCCATTTACAATACATCTATCCCCACAGCAGAGAACTTTTTAGCTTCTGAGATAAGCAATGCAAGGAACTCATGAGAAAAAAAACTGATCTTTGTTAAAAATATCCAGCAGCTGCTCCCATGTACAGAGCATGGCCATGGGTGGGAGGGGCATGTCCTGACAGCTTGTCACTCTCAGAGAAGATCTTTGTGAGTACGTAGCCTCTATCTTCAGTCAGCTGCCCATAGTACATTCTGGAGAGGCCAGTCAGAGGCAGTGTAAGCTGCAAACCCCAACATGGTACAACCTCTTCTCTTATTCTTATTTTTTAAAAGAAGAAACAAGATGAGAGGCTGTTCAGAGTTGTTTTGAACAGCTTCTTGTCTTGTTTTTAGCGGAAGTAGAGGTGGACTGAAACTGAGGGGTGAGTGGGAGGAGGGGAAGGAGGAGGAATTCCGGTTAGTATAAAATTAAAAAAGACTTTTAAATAAAAATAAAAAGACAAGAGGCTGAGGAGATGGCAGGGTTAGTAAAGTGTGTTCTGCCCCTGAAGACCCATACGCATGGGCGATCATGGCGGTGTAGGACTTCAGTTCAGTGCTAAGTGGGCAGACAGAGACAGGAGGATTCCTGGACTTGCTGGCTAGCCCATCTGGCTGAATAGTTGAGCTCTGGGTTTAGTAAGAGATTCTGTCTCTAGTGGTATGGATAATGGTTCTTGCTCTCTTGTTGGACAATCCTCTAATATTTTAGAGGTGCCCAGTGGTCTAAAGTAAAGTTCAGACATCTCTTTAAAGATTTTTAGTTTTCTGTATCATTTGTTACATGTGAGGGGGAAGGCATCATGGGAAATGATCAACTTCACATGATCTTGAAGATGAGCTGCTCTCTCCTATTGAGAGTTGATAGATCAGTACTTCTTGGCTTGTCATATTGCTTTGACACATTGAACCTCTTATTTGGGTTAGGTGACATTTATTCATCTTCCTAAATCAGTAGATCCCAGTGAGGGGAAATGTACTTTTCAGGGTGATATCTAGAAATGTCTTGAGACATTTTGATTGATTGTCATCACTTGGTAGAGGAAAGGGGTCTTAAAGATACCTAGATATCAGAGACCATAGATGCTGCTGAGAGTCCTGCACTGCCTGTGACACACCCCAGGGCAAGGGTTAATAGGGGCCTAGAAGCCCTGTCTACTGGGAGTCTGCATAGGAGGTTTTAATAACATGGTTTTGTTACTACTTTTGATTCCTAGGGAGTTTTCAGGACAGTTACATTTTCTTCTTCTTCTTTTTTAAAAATAATTATTATGAATTTAAGAATATATTTTTATTCTATAAATTAAAGAATTTATGAATATAATATTAAGAAGTCACATTTTTTATCCTTGTATATCCTTACTCAAGGTCCCTTCCCCCTCCCACCACATCAGGTCATTCTCTCTTCTTTACATCTCCCCATCCCCCCCATGGACAGGTGGTCCCAAGGTCCCACTGTCCCAATATTGCTTAGTTCAGTCTCCACTCCTGGCAAATTTAGTTTTCTACCCCCAACCTCAAGACTGAGTCAGGTGTTCCTCTAGGGGGAGTGGGATCCAAGGAGTCAGTCCAAGGTGTTTCTGATCCCAAGCTGTTCATTCAGTGGTTGTGGTTTGCAGCTTGGGCATGCTTTGCTTTGCTTTGTTTGTTTGTTTGTTTGTTTGAGTCCGCTAATGAGTGAGTACATCCCCTGCTGCTTATCTTTCTGGGTTTGTGAAACCTCACTGAGGAGGATATTCTCCAAATCCATGCATTTGCCTGCAAATTTTAGGATATCATTTTTTTCTTACTGCTGAGTAGTACTCCATTGTGTAGATGTTACGTTTTGTTTGTGAATGTTCTTTGTTTGGATCTGCACTTGCTCTCCTTTGCAGTAAATACAGGCTGCCAACTCTCAGCTTGCCTCCTGCTTTTGTTAATGTTTTTCTGGAACAGAGCCATACAAGCTGGCATAGATATTGTGTATGACTGCTTTGTGCTATGATCTCAGAGTCAAAAAGGTGCAACAGAAGCCATGCCACATGAAAATCCTCTAATGCTTGCAATGTGAAACCACGGGGAAGCATTACTGATCTCTGGGTAAACTATATAACTGTATACTGAATCATTCATTATAGCTCTAAGTGGGGGTCTCGGGCCTTTGAAATGTCTTTTTGGAATCTTCAGAATTTTTTTTGTTGTTCCTTTTTAAAAACATGTAGTCTACGTTGATCTCAATTTTATTTTATTTTAAAGCCAAAACTGACCTTGAACTCTGGATTCTCTGGCTCCACCTCCAAGGTACTGGGATTACAAGGTTGCACCACTATGCCTGGCCCCAAGTCAATTTCTAGTCTCCTTAATGTCTCTTGGATTCATTATTTGAAAAAGAAAGCCTAGAAGTTTCTTCTTCAGCATCATCTAGATTGCTCTTTTTTTTTTTTTTTTTTAGATTGCTCTCTTACTAGCATTGTATAGCTGGGTACCACTTCTGGTCACAGGGGAGGAAAGGGCAAACACTGTGTTAACAATTGGGCTGAGGTAGGAAGCTGGCTTCTCAATATTTTTAACTAAAAATTGTTGATGTCTTTTTTCTTTTGAGACAGGGTCTCTCTGTGTAGCCCTAGCTGTCCTAGAATTGACTATATAGACCACACTGGCTTTGAACTTACAGAGATGTGATTAGCTCTACCTCCCAAGTGCTGAGATTAAAGGTGTGCACTACCACCATGCCTGGCTGGTGTCTGACTGTTTAGCACTCAAAGTGGGTTCTGAATATAGGAAGGAGGTTGGGTCTGTGCAGAGAGAGCTTCCATTTTAATATTTGATCAGTAATATCACCTGGGCCCTAGTTTTTAAGATCTGTTAAATCATGCCAGCATTGTGTGTGGTTCTCTCTCTCTCTCTCTCTCTCTCTCTCTCTCTCTCTCTCTCTCTCTGTGTGTGTGTGTGTGTGTGTGTGTGTGTGTGTGCCATAACTCCAAGACAACTTGAAGATCAAGTCTGTTCTCTATATACAGGTCATCAGGCTTGGTATCCTTCTTCTTCCCTTGCTAGCCTATGAGGTCCTATTAAAAAGTTTTCAAACCAATTAAACAATAATCAAACACCACAAAAAGTCAAATCCTCATGAAGTGCCATGACCTGCATGACTTAGGGGTTGACCTGCTGGGGTTACGGGGGATGAATAAATGACAGATGCACATACAAAAGACTTGAGTTCAGGTGGACTGCACACTTAGATCATAAGTTCTAATGTACATGCAGCAGCAGTACCCCAGAAACTCAGTGTGATCATTATGTACTGCACCAAGGAGGAGGTGGGATGGCTGGTCTCTGTAGTGGAGCAGGCTCAGGCTGTAGTCACTGGGAGGAGAAAGCTGTGGTTGATAGTTTCTGGACACACTTGTTTTAGATAAAGGCCAACTATTCTTCAACATCTATATTAGTTCTTACCATTCCCATGGGTCTGAGGCATTGGGGTTCTTAAAGTGGCTATGCTCATGTCAATAACATACATTCATCATTTGTTTTCTCAGTATGATCTCCTTGAAAACTCTTGACTCTGTTTACATTGTTGTCACAGTATCTCTGGCACTGCAGAGGTGATGAACAGTGTAGAGAGCTGCCTGCTGCTGCACCCTAGAGATGGTGCTGATTTCCAGCCTCTCCCCCCCCCATGGGTGAGTGCTCTCTTTTGATAAACAACTCCTTATTTGGCTTGAGCCTGGGGCGTGGTTTGCTGTTGCGTATGTGGACCTATGAGCTGTGCCCACGTGGCTTATTGGGATTGGATGCCCTGAGAGTTTCTAGTCAGTGGGCGGGGTTTCCCGGGGAAGGAGGAGAAGCAGAGAGAAGAACAAAGAGAGAACAATTGTAAAGGTCCCGAATAAACTGCTGAAAGAAGATCCTGGGTGTTGTGCTTTCCTTGCTGGCAAGGTTGCGCGCGACAGAACAGCAATATATCATTTGTGGAGTGAAGCTAATCTGTGCTATAACTGAAAGGAAAAGTAGCAACATGAGATATTTTCCTGTGTGCATCCAGAGCTTTCCAAGTTGACCCCTGCTTCATAAACACTACTAGAATGCAATCAGTAAAGTATTGGTAGTGTTCTTGCCTGGGTATAGCTAGATTTCCACTCAAGACATTGCTCTCAGCTAGTGTTTCCTGAGCTGTGGCTTCATTTTCAGGGTGAGTTCCTTCTCTTCAACCCTTTACATTTTCTTGTGAAAACAGTGTGCATAAAATTGAAAACTTGCAACCACTCACCCATCCATCCATCCACTTCTCTATTTATCTATACACACACACACACACACACACACACACAGAGAGAGAGAGAGAGAGAGAGAGAGAGAGAGAGAGAGAGAGAGAGAGAGAGAGAGAGAGAAACATACACATGTATGCACACACGCACACCGGTCATGACAGAAGGAACCCAAAAGAATAACTCCTTTGTCCTAAACCGGAATACTGTCAGCATCCTGAATTTCCCCAGCACATCCTTGACTAAGTCCTGGACAACCCAAACCCTAACATTGAGATTTCCTTTTTAAGTGTTCCCTACAGGGTACCCTTAAGCATTAGCCTTTATCTAACCTTGCTTTGAATTTTATGTAATAGAATGAATGAGTATATTCTTCCCTGTATACTTTTGTATCTTTTTTAGACTTTTTGTGTGCCAACACAGTGCTTGTGAGCATGATCGATGCTGTTTCTTTAGTTTGTTCATTTTAGTACTCTGAACTACTTCCTTATGAGGACATGTCACAGAGTTCTTTTCCCATTTCACTGCTGGCTAGTTTCTGGGATGTGGATAAATGATGAAATGCATATTTTCAAGCTCATTTATATATAATAAAAAAAAGGACCTCCCAGTGCAGGGAGTTATCTTTGAGCCAAATTGTAACAGGCCTCAAGACCTTAACACAAAAGGCACCATGTTAGAGGCACCATTCTGATCTTAGAACCCAGCATGAAGGCCCTCAAAGCTGCCAAAATGGGAACAAAGACCCAGTCCATCAAAGACCTGGTTCATAGTTCCAGGATTCAGGGAAGTCCCTAACTATACTAACATTTTTTTTTGGCTTCTGTAGTTCTGCCTCTTGCTAACTGTTCTCGGTAACCCAAGTGTGTCAAGTAGGATGTGTGTATTGTGCATAAAAGGTAAAAACCCAGTGAGGCTCTTGGATGCATGATTTCAGCAAGTTCCCCAGTGAATCCACTGGCTGACAACGTAGCCCTTCTATTTGGCTTTAGGAATGTCTGTGTGCACTCTGGTGTAATTACCTTGCAACGAAATAACTGTGAGTCTCATGCTTATTTACTGTGTGACGCTAACTGGTTTCTAAAGTGCCTGTTGCAACGCCATTGTGCCAGCAGTGTGTGGGGATCCTTCACCCACTTTGGTGTATAGAATTTTTCAGATTCTCATCTCTGCTCCACTAGGTGGGAGTGTGGAGTAACTTGCTGCCTTCTCTGCCTTTAGGATGTGTGACTTTTCATCCCCCTGATGTCTGTTTACATTTCATTCGCCCAGTGTTTACATGTATTTCCTTCCTTGTGGTGGATTAGGTCTTGCACACATTTTCACCTTGCATTTTGTGATGTCTGAGTAAAAATTATTTTCATGTTGTGAGAAGAATTTACTTGTTGGAAAACAAAGTGTAGAAGACCATTTATGTTAGTAAGCTTTTATGAAAATCAATTCCAAGGTTTTGCATTCAACTTATCAGCCATTTTCTTTATGATTAGTGTTTGTATAGCTTATGTAACAAATATTTTAAGATATCATATAGGTATTATTTTTTTTCAGAATTTTTTTCTTAATAATTTTAAACACTTTTGCTGCTTTGGCTTCTAGATTTTAGTCTTAAATTTATTAGGAATTCTTTGAGAACTGTTGTAGTCAAAGTTTTCTGGAGAGACAGAACCAAAGAGGTGAGGGTGTGTGTGTGTGTGTGTGTGTGTGTGTGTGTGTGTGTATACGCATGAAATCATCTTTAAGATGTTAACAATGGCAGAATCACACCTGAGAAGTGGAGAATTGATAATTTTCCTGTCCTTGAGGCCCAGTCCCTCAACAGTGAAAGTACTTCCACAGTATCTATTTTCTCACTAGGGAGCAACAATCAGTGGTTGTTACCCAGTTCACAGTTCTGGTGTCTCCATAGTCTTAATCCTGGTGTTGGAAGCTTGGAAGTTTCCTGGAGAACCATTGGCCCCTGTCCATGATGTGAGTTGGAAATGCTAGTTCTGATGGCAATGAAAGGGTCATTCTCCTCTTCCTCCTCCTCCTCCTCCTCATTGCTGTGCTTGTTTGTCAACTTGATCTACAAACTAGAGTTATCTGAAAGGAAATTTCAATTGAGAAAATGCCTATAGAAGATCTAGAGGTAACACATTTTCTTAATTAATGATTATTGGGAAGGGCCCAGTCCATTGTAGGTGGTGCTGTCCCTGGGCTGGTGGTCCTGAGTTCTGTAAGAAAGCAGGCTGAGTAAGCCATGGGGTGTCAGTAAGCAGCATCCTCCATGGTCTCTGCATCAGCTCCTGCCTCCAGGTTCCTGCCCTGTTTGAGTTCCTGTCTTGACTTCTTCCAAAACTGAGCTATGATGTGGAAGTATAAGCCAAATAAATCCTTTCTTTTCCAATTTGCTTTCTGATCATAGTGTTTCCTCTCAGCCATAGAAACGTTAACTAAGACAATCATCATCATCCTCATTATCGTCATCATCATCATCATCATCATCATAAGCAGCAGTAGCAGCAGGGCAGATCAACTCAGCAGCAAGAGTGAGGCCAAGTGAGCAGAAGCAGAGACCATTTTCTTTTTCCCCTTTTATCTTGACTGCTTTCAGAAGGTGCCACTCACAGTGCGGATGGGTCTGTCTACATCAGTCAAAGGCATTCAGGACAGTTCTTCAGGTGAGACTCCCTAGTCAGGTGATTATCATTTAAAGCTCGGTCACACAAAAAGCAACCCTAATAAAAAAAAAAAAAAGGTGCCAATTGTTTACCTCATAAGGAGATTCTGCTGTACCTAACCTGGCTATTCAGTTCAGCCTTCCCTTTTGATCTGCATTGCCTGCCAGGACTATTAGATATCAAAAATATGTGAATGGGTGGTCCTGATTATATATATAAATGCACACATATGTCTCATCTGGATCTATTTCATATCACATTTCCCAGCCAGTATCACCTTATAGAACTGAAAAGAGTAGAAGTTGAAACCATGAGGGTCTCAGAGCTTCATTATTGATTGTGTGTACTTGGGCAAGTGTGGCTATATATTGTGTATCAAATAAAGATTGCCTGAAGATCAGAGGACAGAGCCAGCCACAGAATTAGCCATAGAGTTCAGGGAGTGGTGGTAGACACCTTTTATCTTAGCATTTGGGGGACAGAGACAGAGATCTCTGTGAATATAAAGCAGGAGGAGGCAAGAGTTTGCTTCCTTCCATTTCAGTGTTGTGGTTGCCTTTGCTTCCCTGTTGAGTCTGAGGATTCGTGTAGACAGGAGCTGAGGAGCTGGAGAGCTGAGAAGTGGCTGTGGCTTGTTCCTATGTCTCTGATCTTTTACCATTTGCACCAATATGTGGGTTTGAGTTTTTATTATAAAACCAATTAGGATTCACACAACAGGCAAGTGTCATGGTCTTTACATGCATTATTTTTCTAATCTTTGCTACAGGAGAAATTGGTTAGCTATTGCCCCTGATGTCTCTTGTAAACTGGTTCTATATTCTAATCATTCTTATACTTGAATTCCTGCCTTATTAAAGTTAAAAACCAACCAAACTCAAATCATCATATACACACACACACACACACACACCCCATTCTCACACACATTCATACACTCTTTCACACATTTACACACTCTGACACACTCATACACTCACACATACACACACACACCCCTGTGCATATCTTTTCCAGTGTGCCTTATAAATAGCTTTCAGCCTATATGATCACATGTATTGCAAAGGTACAATTATGATATGAACAATGATATGGCCACTGTGAGGGGACAACTCCCTTAGAACTGTAGCCTCAGAGACATTTCCTACGTGCTAATGCCACCTCTGCCTTACCCTCCATGTTTGATAGAGAATTATTTTCAATTAGGTACAGAGAGCAGTGGAGGAGTCTAATCCTTAGGCTATTGCTTCCTTCTATTGTATCAATGCATTTAAACAGGGCATTATCTCAAAAGACAGTATGTTGAAAATGGGTAGGATGAACCCAAGCCAGTGGCCCGGCGTTGCTTTAGGAGAGATGGTATCAAAGTGTAAACCCTAAAAAGCAAACTACCTGCTTCCTGTTTTTTGTTTTATCCTTAAGAGTAAGGAGGAGGACCATAGCCTTGCCCTTAGACAACAGTCCACTCTTCTATAAATTTCAGTGAAATTTATATTATGTAGGGAGGGAAACAAAAGCAAAAATGTACAACAAGAACATGTGTAGAAACTCATGGCTTTTAGATGTGGGATGTCATTCTGTATGCTGTGAATTACCATTGGACAATAAAGGAACTGTTTTGGCCTATGGCAAGACATCTTAGAAGTAGGCTGGAAATCCAAGCATAGATAAAGACAAGGAGGGCAGAGTGAGAGAGAGATACTGTGAGAGGCCATCAAGAGGGCAAGATATAAAAGTACAGGTAATTCATAAGCCACGTGGCAAAACATAAATTAGTAGAAATTGTCCGAGTTAAGTTAAAAGAGTTCTCTGATAATAAGCCTAAGCTAAACAGCATGTAACTAGTATAAGACTTTGTGTGATTAATTGGGACTGCTGGTCATGATCTTGGGGCTAAGCTGGACCAGAAACTTTACTACAGCTTTTTCCATGGGTACTGGGGATTGACCTTAGGTCCCAGGATTGTTAGTACAGCAAGACCTTCATGAACTGAGCTATCTATCTCCCAAGCCTAAATGAAATTAGAAAAATTGTGTTAACCTTATAATGCTGTGGGACAATATTAGGTGTGTACAAGACTGAACCAAAGAATTTTGCTTATTTACCTTGATCCTGAACTCCATCACAATGGAAGAAATTAAAATTCTATCAATAGCCCCAAGTAGTATGCAGACCAACCCATCAAACACACTATTAAAGAGAATGATGCTTGTCCAAATAAGCTGGTGCACAGCTTCTTCCATTTTGAACAATGTCTCTTAGCCATTAAAAATAAAAGAATAAAAGACTTCAGTTGCCTTGTTTCCAGAAACATTGGTGTTAAAATCTGCATTCTAAAATAACTGTTTTTTTTTTTTAACATACATTCCTGGATTTTTAAAGACATGAATATGTACAAAGTGGTGATACATTCATGTGAGTAAGGAGGTGACTTTCCTCTCCGAAATCATGAGGGACTGAATCTCTCTTTAGATATCTGTGCCCACATTCCTTCTGAAAAGGAAGATAAAAACGACAATGCAAATGATATTGTAATGAGGCTCATGCCCTTGCACTTAGGGTTCAGACATCTCTAGAAGATCCCAGGGATGTTTAGTCACAAAGGAGCCTGACTGCCAGAGGACACTGACCAGGACACACCTGTGCTTTCCTCAGTCCTCCACATCTAATGAGGGTACACAGCTGACAAAATAATACTTCAGTTTTCCCAGGTCACTGAGTATCTAGCTCCTTGCCCACCCAGGCCCAGGAACATATGGCTACCTTGTCACTGAAAAACTCTGAACTCAGGCCAGTAAGTTGTACTGCTACCAAGAGAGAGTAGACCCACAGGGGAGTGAAGAAAGGCTCCCAATTGCAAGATTTAATGCTATTCTGGGTTGGGGTAAAGTATCGTGATCATGGTGAAGATGCCTCCAGGTCTGCACTGCTATCCATTTTTTCCTTTTTATTATAAGTCCATTCCATCTTTTAGTGTTTCCCTAGATTAATTAAAAGTCTTTGCAATGTTATCTGATTAATGCCTTCTAGGAATGAATATTTCAAATCTAATCAGTCTTCCACATGAACACCTTTTAAGTATAATATATTGCACATTCTTCTTTTCACCCTGGGACTGTTTTCTTTGAGAACAATTTCTTTCTTTCTTTCTTCCTCAGGCCTCAGAAGTTCTCATGGCATATCCCCTCTTAAATGTCCCCCAAAGGCCCATGTACTGTTAGCTTGGTCCTCAGGCCATGGTTCTTTGGTTGGGGGGAGATGGTGGTCCCTTCAGGAAGTGATGTCATTTAGAAGGCGGGATCAAGAGAAGCAGTTAGATCATTGGTGGTATGGTTTTGGAGGGCATACTGGGTTCCTGGCTCTTTTCATCACTAAGCAGTATTATGTGGTAGTCATACTGCTTTGCCATGATGTACTGTCCCACTATTGGCCACAAATGTGCTTTCTGGCTTGTGGGTCAACACCCCTCTCAGGAATTATTGTTTTGTTTTGTTTTTGAGGAATTTTCTTGTCATGATGGAAAGCTGACTGATATAGCTATTTTGCTCTGTTCTTGTGGTCTGGGTCTCCCCTACCCCATTGTGGTCAATTGGACTAGCCACTCAAATAAATCACATTATGCACTAATTTTTTTGTTATTCTTTCTGTGACTAAATACTTGACAGAAACAGTTGAAGGATCTATGTTTGTTCATAATCAGGGTTCATCTACAATAGCTTGGCCTCATGTATGTGATCAGAACATTGTGGCAGAGGAGAACTGTTAATGACAGAAAGGCTAGTAAGGGGCCAGGGGCAAGATAGACCCAGGAGCTTTGATCCCAGTGTCTTTCCTCTCCAGCTGTTGTGGAGTATTCACTAGAGAAGATTGCTATGACATGGGGCTAAGCCAATAGAAAGTCTTTAACTAGCCAGCTGGTGATTTCATTGCATGTTTGGGATCCCAGTGTAGCCCAAAATATTTCTCAGTGTGAGCTTTTAAGCACAAAAACCATGTTCTGGGTTGACATACTTCAGCTAAGAAGAACGGTTAGCCAGGAGCAGAACTACAGAAGCCAAAGGCAGGGTTAAAACATTTAGAGGCTTTCCCAGAACTATGGACTTTGATGGATTAGGCCTTTGTTTTAGTTTCAGCAGGTGGTTCTGTCTACATGCTGAGTTTCATAACCTGAATGGTTCTTTAATCATGGAGTTAGTTGTGCTAAGGTCTGGGGGGCCTACTCAGATCTTGTGCCTTGTCACACAGCTATATCTCATTTCACAAAATAGTGCTCCTAGGTGAAGAACTATGCTTCAACACATGAGCCTGTGGGGACCAACTCATATTCAAACCAAAATGTACCCTTGCCTGCTCAGGGATTGGTTCAGTAAGAAGCTGTCTGGATTTAGATTCACTATGTATGGGGGTGGGCAATAAGCATAGGGATGAGAGTTTATGCCCCATCCAATGTCCCTGCCTGCGTTGGAAAATAAGACAGAGGAAGGGAAAGGGGGCAACCAGCTGCTTCTTACCATTTCTAACCCTCTAAATTCATATACTGAATTCTTACCCTTCCACAGGGGGACAACACTGGGGAGGGAACTTTGGAAGTGAGTAGATTTAGATGAAATCCGAAGGGTGAATTCCCATGAGGGAATTTGAAGTGGGATTATGTTATGTTGCTACTGTTTCCTGACATTGTAAATATTTGTTTCACATATGGGTTTAATAAGAACTGATTAGCTAAAGGCAGACAGGAACTTTGGGCAGGGCTATCAGGCCAAGAAAACTCAGGAACATCTCAGAGCAGAGTCAGATGCCACACAGATGCTGCAGAACTGTCAGAGAGACACAGAAGAAAGAAGCTGAAATGCTACTCCGAGAAAAGGAACTCAACCCATCCTTTCTAAGAACAAAAGTTCTCAGTTAGATGAAGGAGTCAGCAAGTTATATGCCTGGGCCCTTGGTCAATCAGTGTAAAAATAATATAAACTTCTGTGTGTTTCTGTGTGACTGTGGGTCTATGAGTCTGCAGGTCTGCAGTTCAGCAGGTTTGAGCCACGGGGCCAGGGCAGATAGTGCAGGCCAGAACCTTATACAACAGGGATTAATATTTCTAAGAGAATAGATAGGAGTAGTACTAGAGAACCTGAGAAGTGAGCTCTCAACAGATCCTAGATGGGCTTGTGCCTCGGTCCTGGACCCACATGCATTATGTCTTCCAGAGTCATGAGAAATACATGCTTACTCAATCCACTAAGTTTCTGGTATTTGCTTAGAGCAGCCCAAGAATGAGGGAAATGTTTCAACACCAAAAAGCTCATTAACTATGTTCAGTGCTGCAGATTGTAATATTGGGCTAGGATTTGCCATTGTGTAGGCCATTGGTAACCTTGAAAAGTCTACTAGAGAACACATACAGATACTCGTAAAGCAGAAAAAAAGTTGGTGGCTATGTGGGGAATTTACCAAATTGCATAGCCCTAAATCCTGACAGTTGTTTGTCTTATATGCACAAAACCCACACCCTGGTCAACACACTTCAGTTAGCAAGAACAATCAGCAAGAGGCAGAATTACAAAGGCCAAAAACAAGGTTATTAAGTTTGGAGACTTTCCTGGGTCCTGGAATCATGGACTAGGTCTCTGTCCCCATTTTGGCAGGTCTGGGGCTTATGTGCTAGTTTCTAAGCATAGAATACTGCCTCTAATATGAAGTCAGTTGTGCTAAGATCTGAGAATTTTATGATGTGCTGGGGGAAAAACAAACTTTATGGAATGACTTCTAGGAAAGGAGTATGAAGACTTTCAAAGAGAGAGGTCAAAATAATTCTTTGAGAAGTTTTTCTTCAAAATGAGCCAGAAGTTGGAAGAGGCTGGAAGACCGCCTCTACCCCCTTTTATTTTTTTCTTACAGGGAGATACTTCTTTGTGTTCTGACTGGGATAGTCCAAGAGGGAAAAAATCCCATAATTCAGGAGTGTTTGGAAAAGAATTTTCTGGGTCCTGTTTCTGAAATAACAAGAAAGGATGAGGTTTAGTGACCCAGGGTGTATTGTCCTTTTTCTGGGATCTGAACAACTCCTTTACTGTAACTGGAAAGAAAGGCTGGATGAAAGGTAAGAGATGAGCACTAGACAATGACATAATTTTCTCCATGAAGAGGGTGAGGTCATCTGATGAGGTTGCAGTGGTATGCATGAGGAGAATGGATAAGACCCATACCACCTCTAGAATAGAGATTTGTCCCTGGCCTGGGGATATCACGTGGCCAGCAAAACAAAGTTTGCTTTGGGTTGGCAATCATACATTTAGATGAGGCCAACCAGCCCAAAAGGAGCTTCCTGTAGGACAAGTGGGCAATGGTGGTTTATTTAATAGGGTGAGGGTTTTGTCACACTATGGCCATTGGTCTATGAGAGAGTGAGATAAATCACTCAGTCCACATAAGGACAAGGACTATAATGGTAGACCAGAAGCCAAGATGGTACTAGAGAGAATCAAGGAAAAAGGAAGAAGATGAGAGACATAAATACATCTGGCATCAATGAGCTGTTGGCCTGGAGGCACTGGGCCAAATAATAGAAGGTGGGTATGAGGGTCATACTTGATTGTTCCAACTGGGCTACCTCTAGAATTAGCTACAACCAAAAACCTGAAGGAATTTTTCTTGATTGGATCATTTATAGCTGAAAAATCTACCCTAAATCCAGATCAACTGAAGTCATAGCACTCTAAATCTGTGCCACACCTTCTGGGTAGCAGCTTATATAAAGGGCACGGAAGAAGGAAACAGTTTGCTTTTGGTCTGTTTGCTCTCATTCTTGCTGGCAAGTTCACTGATCTTAGAGCCTACTTCTTTGGGATTCCAACATGTAGTAGAGACCAGCTAAGATATCCATCCTTGTGGACTGAACAATTATTGAATTCTTGGGCTTTTCACCAGGTGATAGCCATTGTCAGAATAGCTGGACCACAACCTGTAATCCATTGTAATAAATCCTATAAATAATTCTAATATGTATTAATTCTATCTGTTCTGTTCCTTTTAAGTCCCTTGACTAATGCAGTGGAGGATAATGTGGGATGCTTGCAGCTGTAATTGTCAAGGGGCATAGTTCTGACCATGTTTCAAGTCTAGATGTCCAAGAAGTAAAAGGCTGGTTTCCTGTGGGTAGTTGTATCCTGGGGGAGAGAGGGAAGTGAGGGAAAGGCCACATATTGGAGGGATTATCCCTGTGAGTGGAGTCAGCTTGAGGGTGTAGCAGATGTGATTTTGAGAGGCTGACATTGGGTTAAGCTGAAGGAATGGGACCGGAAGTTTCTAAGGACACCCCCAATGCAGTCTATAGCATGGGTTATACTGTGGATAAGAGGGTGGGGAGGAAGAAAATGGACAGGACATGGAAAGGGAAGATTGTAAGTGAGGGGAAGGATGCAGGACAGAGGCCAACCACCCCCAGCAGTTACTGGGACAAATGATGACTTAGAGAATGTCAACCCAGCTCAGGCTGAGAAGCAGTGTAGTGGCTCACAGCAGGTGCTTTTGAAATGAATAAGATGATGAATATCTATCTTATTAATATTTTCAATTGGATTATATGGCAAATTTATTTTAAATATTTGCTAAATACTGTAAGCCTTTAAAACTTTTCTTATATTAAAGTAAGGATAAAATATTCTTTGTAATATGCTACCAAAATACAGTTCTAAACCATCATCATTCTGCTACAAAATTAAAGCATTTAAACGGTTTACATGGCAAACTGGGGAACATGTTAATTGCTACATTTTTATGAAGGCCATCCAGTTTTGTTCAAATAGGAAAGGGATATCGCTAGTTAATGTTTGACTATTTCTTATTGTTGCAGCAGTTATAAAGTATAAGCCTCCTGGTGTGGTGTAAGGAGACTGTAACCTTTCCTCAAGCTATTACAGTCTGAGCTGTTCTCAATGTTGATATAATTCATCTGGTTTGCCTTTCCAGCTTGCTGTGTCTCCTTGAACAGGCTACAAGCGTGGTGTGCATAGAGAAGTGCCGAGTGATATCTCTAAGAGAATGAAGACTCTGTAAACATGCAGCTCTAGGGCACAGCCAGAGCAGTTTGAGGCTAAGCACATTTCTAGACACATGGTGTTGGGATGTGAGAGTACTGATGAACTTTCCAGTTTCGGCATTAAAATAACTATAGAAATGACATTTCAGCATCATGAACAAATGCATTAGATCATCACCATAAGCACTCAGGAGCTTGTTGCAAAGGCAAATGCCAGGCTCTGACCTCTCTGGCATTGTTCTGAGGAGGGGTCCAGCAACCTGAATATGAGATTCTCTTTTATACAAGAACAGTGTGTTACCTGAGATGCTCTGTTGATGATCATAACTCCACAAGCTGTGAGTCCTATTTATAGTCTGTTTTTCATGTAGATAAATATCAGGCAAAGTTTAATTTATAAACTCAACATAGTAAGAACAATATCTAATAACAAAATAGAAACAGATATTAATAAAACAACAAAATAACTTATTTGAAGTAAAATAAGAGTTGTTTCGCCAAGATGTTTCAGTCATCACTAACTGAAGTGGCTTCTAGGGGACTGATGAGCAGGTAGTGTATACAGCATGGACCCATTGGCTAAAGAGTGATTTGTATTCTGACTGGAATGGCAGTCAACATTTTAACACTTATGAATTCTTTACAAAACTTACTACTAGATGTTTTCTGATCATGGTTGATTAAAACCATGAATGTAAAAGTGGAAAAAGAGGAGTTACTGGATTAGCCCAGCACAGGTTGGTCCTGGTTTTCTTTGGGAGCGCTGTGAGAACCTTGGTGCTTAGTGTGAGCCACAGGCTGGTGCCACCTGGGCACTATTCAAAATCAGTTACAGTCTAGGAATCCAGTCCTCCTTACTTATAAAGTATCTATTATCAGAAACCTCGGTTCTTTCAAACTGAGAAGCTCTTTTGCGTGGGACATGGGTAGGGGAGACATTTCTGACCTATTAACAGCCATTCCTGACATTTTTCTCTTTTAAGTAGCCTCCAGTTTCATAGCAAGAAGCTCAGACAAGGGCATCTCGACATTTTGAGAACAGAAAGGGAATTATTTTCATTGCAATCTTTTTTTTTTCTGAGAAGTTACTGTGTCATTAAAGTTTCTGTAGGTAAAATGAATGGTGTTCTGTGTGGGCAAACACAGTGTAGATCTCAGAAAGAAGACAAATGGAACTCTTCTGCCTCCTGGCATCCTAGACAGAGATGGTGCCACAGTAGGACCTGAAAGGCAGCAGAGTTGAGCTCTGGCTCCTGGCTTCTCTATGGCCTCTGAGTACCGGACTTGGTAAGTAGGAGAAAGTGTGCTTGGTGGGCAGGGTGTTAGTGAGCTCACGGTTTTCTGGAGGTCTTTGGAGCTTCTGTGTCTTGATGCTACCAAAGTGGTTTTGTGCTCACCTTCTTCCCACAATACTGTCAGAATAGCTAAGACCATCTCCGCAAAGCCCCACTGGCAAAAAGACACAATTGACCCAAAGCAAATGTTGCCACAGTGTTTGTGTTGACTTTTTTTTTTTTTTTAAACTTTATTTATTATTTATTTATTTGCCTTGGTGTTTGCCTGGAACTGGAACTACAGACAGTTGTTAGCTGCCATGTGGGTGCTGGGAATCGAACCCGGGTCCTCTGGAAGAGCAGATGGTGCTCTTAACCGCTGAGCCATCTCTCCAGCCCCTTGTGTTGACTTTTAAAATTGCAATTTCAAAAACCTTTGAGTGAATCAGTTTTCTTAAGCAGGAAGAATCCATAAGTAAAGTTCACCTGTTAGAGCCTCTTTTTTTTCCCCTTTTATTGAGACAGAGTCTCAGTGTAGTACAGGTAGCTTCAAAATCACTATTAGCGGAGGATGACCTTGAATGCCTGCTTCTCCTGTTGATACCTGTGAATCCTGGGATTACAGGCTTGCATCTTCTTGCCTGGTTTGTGCTGTGCTGGAGACTTCATGAGAAAGAGACAAACACTGTAGCAGCCAACATCCATCCCCAGGTGGTCTCTTAAGTTTTAATGCTTGAATCATATTTGCTCTGGCTCCCTTGGTCTATGGTCTTGTACTTTCCTATTCAGGGAATTAAAAAACCATATATTTGGAACTAGTAATGACGTTCTGCATATCTTTGACTTTTTAGCAGCTGTCCAGCTCCAGTAGAAAAAAAAAGAATTATTTAGACTCAGTTTCTGGCAGGAAACTGCATTTTTCTTCAGTGCATTCAAGGATTGATTGTGTCTCTCCCACAGCATGGGCCTATAGCATCCCCTGGGAACATAAACACAAGTAAAATATACTTCCTTTCTTTAAAAATGCAGGCCTCTGTGTATGTGTGTGTTGGGGGATATAGCTATTTAACAATAGTATAGCTACAAACAGTCCTTTTCAACACATGTCCTAATTGCTTGCAGTGTCTTACAGTACCTACTGTTTCCTTCTCTTCTGCTTTCTTTTCTAGAGAGTATTATTGGACAATGACGGGGCAGCCTGGTAGATCTTGAATTCCAAAGACTACTCACAAAAATCAGTCAGTGCTTAGGGTTGCACAAAAAGCATGCAGACAATGTCTATAGGATAAGGTGCTGGTGAGGACATGAGGAAACCCCAGATTCTGCAGCACATCTGTGACATGGAACCACCTCCAGCAAGGAACCAATGTGATCTCAGTGCTGTGTGGTGGGGGAACCAGGAAGGGGAAAAGAAAAGACTGTGACATACTCAACTGTTTTCCGGATGGAAGAACTGTGAGTAGATTCCAAAGAGTGATGCGAGTACAGTGGAGATGGAGAAAGGGGGTGCAGATAGAAGCAGAGGCTTAGGGTCACATTGCTAAGAGAGCAGATTTTTAACATTCCTATCACAGACAATGTAAGTTGGTGTGGTGGTTTGAATGAAAAATATTTCCCATAGGCCCTGGTATTTGAACAAACACTTGCTGCCCACCAGTTGTGATGCTATTTGGGGGAGGTTTAGGAAGTGCCTTCCTGCTGTAAGAAATGTGTCACAGGGTGTCAGGCTTTAAGATTAAAAAGTCTCCGTCTCTCTTCTGTGTGCTTATAGTAGAGGATGTGAGCTCTTAGCTTCCTGTTCTGGTACCGTGCCTGCCACTTGATCACTGTTCCCTGCCATGATGGATTCTTATCTCTTTGGAATCATGAGCCCAAATAAACTCTTTCTTCTATAGGCTGCTGTGGCTGTGGTGATAATTAGCTTGATTGAATTTTTTTTCCAATCAATACATAGATCAAAACATTCCATTGTTACCTTTCAATATACAAAAAATATTTTGTCAACCAGAAAAATGAGAAACCCAAATAGCATATGTGAGTAAGCACATGGCCATTTTTAACTCACAAAGAGAGGTGATGGATGTTTGAAACTCTCTCTACAAAAGTCATAATCATAATTCAAAAATGGCAAAAGAATTATGATTGAACCTTGTTAAGTTATCAAGAAAACAAAACCTAGAACCCATAGAGCGTGGCCTTCATACATCAGATCCTGACAGAGGCCCACGGGACATTTAAAATAATGGGGAATCACATAACACAGAATCACAGTCTAGGAGCTGGGGCAAGGGTTTGTGAGCTCCTGTCCAGCCTGGTTTGCGCAGCAAGATTCTGTCTAAAACACAAAGGCTAGGGATATAGCTCACTGGTTATGCTTCTCTCGAATGTGCAAGACCTTGATTCAGTCCCCAGTACTACTAAACAAGTAATAAATAAGAAAATATGAAAAAATAAAAACACAAAATCTGGTCTTCTGCAGTCATCTACTTTCAGATCTAGTGATGAGATGTTAGATATCTAGGAGCAGCTTCCAAAGCATCTACAGGGATGAGGTGGAGTGATTGAGACCAGAAACAAAGATTGCTGTATCAGGAAAGGGTCAAAACACCCTCATGGATTTCTGCATATACTTTTGGCCCATGTTCCCTCTGTCTCTCTGGGAGTTATTGCCCAGTTTTCTTTGGGTATAGCTTTGAATGATGGGTTCCATCTTTAACCCACTTTCCCTTGCCTATTCTACAGAGTTGATCAAATTTTAGCATACCCTATCATTCCCAGCCACATATAGCTCCTGAGTCCTGCCTTGTTTAACTTTCAGGCCCTATAAGCATGAGTTCACATCCACTGCTAAGCCATTATCTTTTCCTGAGCCTGCTTCTTTCCCCATTCCCCTAACCACACTGTTAAAGGAAGAAATTCCAGGCTTATCTAGGCTGACTCACTGCTGTAGTTCCTAAAGTGATGTGGCTCATGAGCTGCTGGGCTTGCTGTTCAATGAGTGATGCCAAGAGATGGAATCTAGTGGAATCCCCGAGGCCACTGAAGATGCTGCCTCCAGAGGGTATTTGCCTGGTTCTTTTAGAGCATATGTCAGCCTCTCCATAGCTACCTGCGCTATATGACTGCTCCCTCTCAATATTTACCCCTACTACTTGATGTCACTCACCAGAATCAAGGTGATGTCATTGAAGTCCAAAAACTTTATTTATAAGGTACCCAGCCTCAGGTATTTTATTATAGTAGGAAACATAGGAATGAATACACTCAATTCTAATCATTCTGCCTCATGTCTTCCTTTTTTTTTTTTTCCTTTCCCTCAAGGCTCCTTGCCTCTTGACATACTCTCCACACTGTAGCCAGAATCATCTTTCTCACCTAAAAAACTTGTCATCTTCACTTATTTGCTAGGTGTGCTCCATCCAGAGAATATATAAGCCAGGCGGCTTCTCAGATACATCACTTCAATTTCCCATAATGCCTGTTCACCTTCGCAATTCATCTCCACACTCCTGACATTCTTCATGTCTCATCATAATGGATGAGCCTGAACATCTTAATTTCATGGATTTTATTTCTGGGTGTTCGCATGCTTCCCTCTTTACTTTTCAGGAACTCATCTGTTCTTTGAAGTCAAAAGCTCTGACTTATCATGTTTCCTCAACACCCAGCCATGCACTCATTGCATATCTCATACTTGCTAAATATCTCAGAATATATTTAGCAGCACAGATGAGGGCACCGTGCATAAAATACCACTTTTCCTGAGCCATATGCATCGCTCTCATGATTTACCAAGAAGTCAACAACTGCAGTACAAGTAAAAAAAAAAAAATCGTAATTTCAACAAAAATCAGCAAGCCGTCACTTGTCACACACCTACCACCTGCTCCCCACACAGCCCTGCTGCTTTCCTGCATGTCCACGCTATTTGGAATGAGATGCCATTTGGAAACAAGGCCAAAGCTGTGGTGGCAGCCATATGGTAGACACATTGTTGGAAACTTTCTCATTTTCTTATGAAAGTACCTATCAGTTGGGAAGTTGAACTAAATTGTAGCTGTTTTATAGGCAATGCAGGAGACAGTTATATAACTGACTAGATTTAGAGCAGATATTATGGATGATCAGATAATAAACATGGCAAAAATGGATAGGATGTGAAGGTGTCAGCTGCCCCCAAGCAAAAAGTGAGATAGATTGATGATTATTCCACCTAGAGACCATTTACTGACAGACTGGAAAGGGCAAGGGGAATGAATGTTGAATTTGCAAAGATGGTTGAGAGAGAGCATGTGGCAAGACTCTGTGTCTGCTTGTACTTGTATGAAATGTTAACAAGAGAGGGCAGCTGTGGGCAGGCCTGCAATGCAATGACGTAAGGTGTGTGCAAGAGTCCGCACAAGTCACAAAGTTACCAGTATCTGCCTTTTATTATGCTGTCATATATGCTGTCACAATGGACAATCTTCCAAGCTTGCTTAGCTTGATGAAAGTCCCAGCCGGCCTGGGAGGAGGTGGGAGAAGAGTACTCATGCCTGGGGCTGGACCCCTTTCTCACCAACTTCAAGGTCACTGCTCAGGTTAATGGTTCTGCTGATAGCTTTAGTGTGGGCTGTGTGAAAGCATGTTACCAATTTCATCTTGTGGAAAGTAAGCCTGATGACCCAATATATTTTTAAAAAGTAGCTAAAGACATTTGCTGAGCATGGAAGGGGAAGGGACTCACAGGCTTCCATCCTTAGCTGAGTGCTATCCATGGCTGTTGGTTACTAGGGGAAGGAAGCACTGTCAGCTCTCTTTAGGAGTTTGATTCCTAGTAGGTTGACTACCAGTAGATGGCCACATACCCATAAGTATGTGGCAACATAGAAGACTGGACTTTGTAAGTTATTTAAAAAGAGAGAATGTAACACTAGAAAGATGGATGGCAATGTGATAGGTTTTGAAGGAAGCAGAGCGAGGAATGAGGGATGAATATGACCAAAATATATTTTATGCATGTATGAAACTCTCAATAATTAATACAAATATATTTAATTTTTAAAAGGTATCTACTAAGAAGATAGTGACTAGTACTTCCATGAATCTATCTCTCCAACAGATAGCAGAAGTCAGTCATGTGCTCTGTTTCAGTGACTCAGGACAGCTCCAAATGCAGCTGAACTTTATGTTATAGTTGGCCAGTTCTGGGCACTTTAGCTGCTGTGACGTCATTTTATATGTGTGAGCTGGTGTGGTAAGCATGCAACCTACTTCCTGTGATTATCAATGCGACCCATGCTCAGAGTTCCTTAGTCATGGCCTTCCCAGAGTCCTCTGAAGACTGTACATTGAGCACCCAAGGTTCCTTATGGTTACTATTCGTTGCCAGCTTGAGTGATTAAGAAATGCCTGGAGTAATCCAACAAATTTCTAGGTGTGTCTGTGAGGGGGGGAGAAAGATAATCATGCATGATCTGATGTAGATTAATCTCTTAGTGGGATCATTGTATGATGGGTTTCTTAAAAGGTAGTCAGGGGCAGGAGGGAGGTCACTGAGGTATGAGCTCGGTCAAAACTTATTCTTATCTCTTTCTCTATTGCTCTTCTGTTTCTTGGTCTCCGTGATATGACCAACTTGGAACTAATGCACCTATCAGAACTTTCTGTTTGCTCAGAGCATTGCAGAAAAACCAAGCAATTGGCAGCTGCAGCCAATAGCCACAAGCTAAGAGTTGATTGAAAGTAAAGTACCCATTGCCCAGCCTCCAGGAGAGGTGGTTTTGAGACAAGTTCACACCGTTGCTAAGGGTCTCAGTGAATCTAACCATCATTGTTACACACAAAGTTGTTATTCAACATATCTATGGACTTATCATTGTTACACACAAAGTTGTTATTCAACACATCTATGGACTTCCTTCAAATGCCTTAACTATAAGACTTGCTTGTAGAATATTATTTTAAGGGATGTTGCTTTTGTTTATGCTGTGGAACATTGTTTAATGATGTAAAGGTGTGTTACTTTTGTTTGATGTTGCATTTGTTTAACTCTGTGAAGCTGTGTTACTGTGCTTGTATAAAACATCTGATGGTCTAATAAAGAGCTGAACAGCCAATAGTGAGGCAGGAGAGAGAAATAGGCGGGGCTGGCAGGCAGAGAGAATAAATAGAAGGAGGACGCTGGGAGGAAAGAAGAAGAAATGGCAGAGGAGGAGGACAGAGGGGCCAGCCACGCAGCTAGCAACTGTGGAGTAAGAAACAAAGGTAAGCAAGAATAGAAAAAGAAAAGCCCAGAGGCAAAATATAGACAGGATAATTTTAAGTTAAGAAAAGCTGGCTAGAAATAAGTCAAGCTGAGACCTGGCATTTATAATTAAAAGTAAGTGTCAGTGTGTAATTTATTTGAGATTTGTGCGTCGGGACCCCCCAAGAGTAAAACAACATATTTTCACAAAGTTACAAATCAGAAAACATTCTTCATTGGACTACATGTTCAATTTTCTTTTGTTGTTAAAGTTACATTTTCTCTGATATTAATTGCTTTCATATAGATTGCATTTACACCTACATTCTCACCGTCTTCGTTACTAATTTGCAATCACTGCAGATATCTGCAGTTTTGCTAAAAGCTCACATCTCTGGAGAGCCAGATGGTCTTTCAATGTGCTCCTTGGTCCTGTAAACCCTGTGTGATTCCAGGAGCCTCTGTAGCCATGTGCATCATGGACAAGTCTCATCCCTGCTGATCAGTCCCCGGTTAGGCTCTTAGAAAACTGAGTGCACGTCGGAATAGCCCTGCACAGGAGACTACATGGGCAATGAGAGAGAGACTGATAGAAAGATCTGAACTCTGAGTCCTCAGTTAAGGCTGAGCTTGTGTGTCCTCAAGCTTATAAAAGTCTCTGACTATCTTTGGATATTCATCTCATTTCAATGGCAAGTAGCTAAACTGTTCATTACCAAGGCCCAGTATCAGATCTGTGCTCTGATTTGGGTGGAAATTGGCCGACAGAGTGCTACTTGCAATTGCTTTCTCATAATGCTTAAATGTGAATCTTTAAACGAGTCCTTCTCTTTGCAGAAGATTCTTTTTCAAGGGCCCCATGAAACAACCGGAACATCCACAGAAAGAACAGTGTGGGCAGGTAGTAGGGGAGAGCTGCCTGTGTCCATAAAGCTTGCTTTTCTGTTCTGAGGGCAGATTTACTGGGGAGAGGGGTAAAGGGTGGAGGTGGGGGGCTTCATTTGCGACCACTCCTGTCTGTCAATCTGCTCTTCTCCACTCTCTTTGTTTATGATATAATATATTCAATTCTTAATCCTCAAGCTTTGTGGTGGGGGGGTCAGAGGAAAGAAGAGAAGGAGGGAGGGAGGGGCAGGAGGGAGAGAATGGGAGGGGGGAAAGGATGGAGGGAGAGGAGAGAGAGAGAGAGAGAAGGTTTTATCCTTGGAGTAAATTTCTTCCTTGCAGATAACTGGCATTTCCCAGTATCCAGTGTAAATTGCTTTTGCAAGCATTCATTTATCTCTTTCTCTCTCCACCACTGAGACACTCAAACTATGGTCCTTATTGCTTTTCTGTTGCTGTTGCTGTCTGTACTTTCTAAGGTGTTTATAAGCTGTGGGTACAGACACACAGGAGCAGTGAGCATCTTGCCTCTTTCTGTGTGGACTGGGCAGCCCTGGGTAATGCCTGGGATGTGGTTGGGACCCAGGCCTCATGCTGTCAGGCATGTGCAGAGGTTCCTCGGTTGGACCATTCTCTCACTTGAGTGTTTTTGAAGCTGATGAGACCTGCATAAGGCAGTGCTTTGGAGGCATTCGGAGAGTGAATATCTGTTTCTTTTCTTTTTTTCTTGGTACTGTTGGTCAATGAAGTTCTCTTAATCAAAATGCACCATTCAGGTCTCGCCTTGCAGTGTGGAGTACTTGGATAAGACAAAGTTCAGATGTGGGGTACGAAGGGCGCTCACTCCTAACATCCCTGGGTGGAACAAAGATCTGACTAAAAACAAAACCACTTGGATTTTTATCTGGATGAAGTGGCAAAGACTGCTTGCTGCTTCTCACCAGAGAAGATGCTATACCTGCACTGGGGCAACAGAAGGATTACTTGGTTTGGCTTGGCCGTGGCGAATGACTCTGGGAGGCTCTTGAAAGCTTCGGAGGTGGGGCCTGGTTGGAGGAAGCAGGTCTGAGTAGCAGAGCATCTGTTTTCTTAACAACAAGGAGTGAACAACTTCAGGCTTGTCTGTTAGTTAGAGCTGATTATATCCCCAACAGCAACAGAGCCATGAGCATGGAAACCTTGCGGGGGGTGGGGGGTGGGGAGTGGGGGGTGGGGGTGTGGGGGTGTGGGGGGATGTGAGCCTCCTTCAGATTTTTCTGACAGGTCACAGTAATGAAAATCGATTACACTCCTGCATTTAAAAGTGACACGATAGTGAATTGGCAGTATCTGGAGGGAGTATTATAGGGAGGATGAGACCTTTGTCCTTACGGTCTGACAGGATGCTATTTTACATTTTGCAGTGCTAGGCATAGAACTCTGGGTGCTATTGATTCACATCATGCTCTTCACTTTGCAAAAACTCAAGGGGTAGAATGTGTGACTAGCTCATATGAGGCTATGGGTTCAATTTCCAGCTCTAACATTAAAAAGCAACAACAGTAGTCAGTTACTTATCATCAATCTGTGAAGTAAATATTAGTAAGATCTGGGTCCCTCGCTATGTGCATTTAAAGTGCTCATATATTTTGGAAATTAAATTCCAAAGAGACTACCCTTACCTCAGAAATTTGGAAATATCTGTTCCCTCCACTCTTGCATTTTAAGAGCGAAGTTGGATTTGGGTTGGATCCGTTCCTGAACCATTGGTGCTGGAGTCTATAAGAAAGCAGGCTGAGCAAGCCATAGGGAGCAAGCCAGTAAGCAGCACTCTTCCATGGCCTCTTCATCAGCTCCTGCCTCCAGGTCCCTGGCCTGTTTGAGTCCCTGTCTTGACTTCTTTTGATGATGTGAGCAGCAATGCTGAAGTATAAGCCAAACAAACCCTTTCCTCCTCACCTTGATTTTGGGCATGGTGTTTTATAGCAGCAATAGAAACCTTAACATAATGAATGCTCCTAGGTCTCCTTATCATAAACCCAGGCTGTTTTGAGCACAGCCATCCTGATCTGGAGTGACCTCCACAGAACAGAGAACAAAAGATGGAGAATAGATTGTAGCAGGATTTTCCTTAGAACACCAGCAAGCAAATGGAGACTTATTATGAATCACGAAAGCTTGGCCTTTAGCTTAGGCCTGTCCCCCACTAGCTCTTATAACTTAATTAACCTATATTTTTAAATCTACATTTGGTCACCTTGTGGCTTGATTACCTCTCCTCTGTACTAAATTCCGACTTAGTCTACATCTTACTGGTGTCTCTCTGCCTCTCTTCTTTCCAGGGTTCTCTCTCTTCTTGTAAGTCCCACCTAACCTCTTCCTGCTATTGACCAATCAGAAGGTACCCTGGCAAAGACATATCTTCATGATGTAGACAAATATTCTGCAGCAACAATGAATGGTTGTGTGGACTAGCCAGAGTAGATGAGAATGCTCAAATAAATGGAGCTGGATTCTTAGAATAAGATGAAAGGCATCCTGTAGCTTAGGGTCCATGAATGTTCTTTCCTCTCTCCCATCTTAGAATACTTTAAGGTTAGGACCTATGGCATTTTAACACCAGCTAAGAGCTGCACAGGACCATGTGTGTGTGTGTGTGTGTGTGTGTGTGTGTGTGTGTGTGTGTGTGTTGAGTAATTGGCTTTACTAACTGGGCTGAGCCTGTGGAAGAAAGAACTTCATGAAATATTAGTTTTTGTCACTCTGTGATACACTGACATTATTTTTCCACACTGTGACTTGCTGTACTAATGTTCAATTTAAGAAGCAGGTCCATGATGATTATTGGGGATTATTAATATTGGTTAGAAGACTTATTGGTTCAACTGTGGCTATGGAGAAGGTTTGTTTGACTGCAGAAGTCAGGGTGTTTAAGGGGACACTTGAGAGATCAGAAAAAAGGTACTTACCTGTGCGATAATGCTCTTGTACACTGTAATGATTTGTTACTCATGTTGTTTAATAAATGCTGACTGGCCAGTAGGTAGGTAGTAAGTATAGGTGGGGCAACAGACTAAGAGAATTCTGGGAAGAGGAAAGGCAGAGCAGCAGGTGTCAGCCAAATGCAGAGGAAGCAAAATGAGAATGCTGTACTGAGGGAAAAGATACCAAACCATGTGGGTAAACATAGATAAGAATGATGGGTTAACTTGAAGTATAAAAGCTAATAAGTAATAAGCCTGAGCTATAGGTCAAGTTGTAATTAATATAAACTTCTGAGTCAATTATTTCATGAGTCTGCTGCAGGACCAGCTGGCAGGACAGAGAAATGTATGACTATACCCACCCAAGACCACAATGCATAGGTGTAGATAGTCTACAGCAGGTCTTCTCTTTGCAGTTAGTAATGGAGGATGTTTGGTCACTGATCAGACAGCCAGCACGTAAAACTGGATACAGTAGGAGAGGAAAAGTGGTTAGGAAATCATAAAGATAAATGCAAACAGCAAGAACAAACTGAACCAGGTGCATTTCAACTTTGAAGATGCGAGTAAACACAAATAAAAGCTGGTTCTTTTTTATTGTAGGCCAGCACATACCTGCTTCAGGACTCAGGCCATCCAAAAATGAGTTTGTGGCATGTGCTGGAGCAACTGCCAATGATCTAAGCCAGTATTCAGTAACCAACCACATTGGCAATGCACCATGGGAACTTGCACCCTGCCCTGCTGTTCTGTCACTGACTGCTGCCACATAAAAGGGAATTCTAGGAACTAGAGGCCAATAGAAGATCTTGGGTGGCTTCAGTGAGGGGCTGACACCATGAACCAGCTTGTAGGAATCAGTTATTGCATTTTCAAGAACTTTGCAACTCTCATGGCAATTTTAAAAATTAAATTCTATAACCCCAAGTATGGTGGTATAGGCTCATAATCCCAACATTCAAGAGGCTAAAACAGAGGAATCAGGAGTTTAAGACAAGCCTAAGATTGGTTCACAGTGAAACCCTGTCTCAAAGAATTATGGGCTTATACTTTAAATCCTGCTTAAATAAGAGGGATTAAATAGTTGAAACTCATCACATAGTAGTGATTTCTGACCTCTTATCATGATTTCTTCCTTGAAGACTACATTTATCTCTTCTGTGAGATAAGCAGCAAACTGTGGCTCAAATCTTTCAGGTTCTCTGGCTGGAGACTTAGTGTTGGCTTATGGAGGCTCACCCAGGTGTAGGATGTCTGGTTACCATGCAGAGATTCAGGGCCTGAGTACATGTGGAGTTGGGAGACCCTTCCATCCTATTTTGCTTTTTCTTATTCTTTCCAATCTTTTAGTAGACCTGATTCTTTTTCTAGAGTCTCTATCAGAACAGACCATTTCCCAGCAAGCAAATTCATAGCCAGCCTGGGGAATGTCCTCAGAATCTCAGGTTTAACTCAGTGATCTCATCCTTCGAGTCCCTTGGCCACATGTTTTGCCATTGTTTTAATTAGCTTTCATGGAAGTTTTCAGAGCAAAGCTTAGTCTGATCAAATTGCTTTATGTGGAGGCCAGTGATCAACAAGCTTGTCTTCTATCACTCTACTTTTTCCCCTTTTTATAGTTAATTGGTTCTTTGATAATTCCATAAAGTTGATATATCTATGATACAATCTCCACCTGCTCAGGAGATATCACAGAAGAGTGGGGTGAGGTGATTGAAAGAGACAAAGGACAAGGATGCCTCCTGAGAGGTGACAACTTCTATATATGTCATGTAGTATGCATAACCTAAACAACACCCCAACAGTGACAGCATCAGTTGGTATTTCAAGGTGGACAGGGAAAAATTACAAAAGCGCATGTTCATTGCTGTTCCATTCACAACGGCTAAGGAATGGTGTTTCCACTAAATGTCTTCCAGCAGGTAAATGAATACACATACACTATGGGATTGTGCATATACACTATGAACTTTTATTAATCTGTAAAGAAAAATGAAATCATAAAATTTGCAGGTACATGGGTGACATTATAGACCAAGTGAGATAATACAGACCTATAACAATTTTAAATAAGTAAGAATTCATAAATTGAGACAGGATTTTTTTTTGTAAGCTCAGGCTGGCATGAACTCTGAGAATGACCTTGGGCTTCTGACCCTTCTGATGACCCTTTTGACCTCTGGAGCTAAGTGAAGGTGGATGTCACAGTGGTAGACTTTGATCTTTTTGGTTTCCCTTTCCTAGCATGGAGCCAGTGCCTTATAAGGCAGCATGAAGCAGCAAAGGCCCCAGGATACTCAGTGATGCCATTCTTGAAGGTGGAGCCTCTACCCTAGGATGGGGACAAATAAGAGGAGTCCCTAAGTCTTGGCCAGCAGCTGAGGTAAGATGAATTTGCTGATACTTGGAGTCTACAGGGAAGAAGGCCACTCTTCCTCTGTAGGGGGTTGTCCACTCTGCTCAGGGGCTGAGCAAGGTGCTGATGCAGGAATGATCAGGGAAGGAGAGAAATGAAAAGCTTTGCCTCCAAAGCCAAGACTGTTTTTTATGATGATCAGGTCGGATGGGAGCACACTAGGAAGCTCCACAGAAACTCATTCATTGTTAGTTCTGGAAGAATAGCTGCTCTGGAAACCTGCTTGGACTGTGGGAAGGATGGGGCTGGGTAAAGAGTGCATATATGGGGCATAGATAGTGTTTATGTTGTTAATCAGAATGTATAAAAGAAATGATTACTTGTCATGCATATGTATCAAATCTTATTTTTTATATTTGCTTTAAATTTAAATATTTAAACAGGTAGTGGAATCCCTCCATAGATTCTCTACCTGACATCTTTACCGTAGAGCCATACATTGTCATTAATTTGACATCTTTGATTTTTGCATCTTTTATACATGTATATAAATAATGTAAGCAATGCTCAGTGCAAAGTTGTGATCTGAATATAAATGGTATTATCCATTATGTTTATTTCAACAACTGTCTTTGTACCCACAGAATGCATATTATAAATTATAAATGCACCTTGGCTGGACAAGTTGGTGCATGTCTGTAGTCTGAGCACGTGGTGGGAGATTGAGTCATGAGTCATGAGGGTCAGGAATGCAAGCCCATCTTCTGCTAAATGGTGAGTTTAAAGCCAACCTGGACACATACACACACACACACACACACACACACACACCCCACCCTTCACTTAGTAAGCTCCAGGGAGGAGGGATGTGTATACTGCATCTAGACTGTTACAGCATGTCCTCAGGCACTTCTGTTTGGGCACATATCAGAGGACTGGTGGAAGGGCCTTGCCTGTGGTTTGGCCTTTTAGTGTCAAGAGTGCCAAGGATGAGCTCTGTCTCTTCTACACCCTCATTGCTGACATTTGGTACCATTGGGCTCTTTACTTTGCTTCTCAGAAGGGGTGTGACATGACATCTGCCTGTAGTTTTTATTTATTTTTCCTGCACCTCCCAAGAGTTTGAACATTGTTTTGTTCCCTCTCCATGATTTGGCACTCTTTCCTGATCTGTCTTTTTATCTTGTTAGCCTAGTGTTCTGGGAGGTCTTTCTCAGTTTTCTTGTTGATTTCTAGAGATTCATTATATATTCAAGACCCTCACCTTTGTCAGGAATGTGCATCTCAAATTCAGTCTGTGTTTTGCATCTCTGTTTATTTTGTGTGCTCCTCTCAGACAGATGTTTTTAATTTTAATATACTCAGACTTACCAAAATCTCTTTTTGTTCTTATTTAAAATAGTTTCCAGGGATTTTTCTCCTTACATTTAATTTACCATTGGCTTTGGAAAGGGGTATATTAAAATATACATTCGTTAGTTTATCTGGGCCTTCAAACTAACTCTCACGAAAGGCCAAAGGGTAAAATGGTGATAACTAATCAGAATATAGGTCACACTGGAGTGCATTTTGAAAATGATAGTAATTTATGAAAAAAGCAAGAGAAATAGGAGATGATTAATTTCAATCAGAGTGATACACCTGGAGAGATGAAGAGGCTAAATGCATGAAGAGAGAATGTTAGATACATTTATATGTTCTGGTAGTGGGACAAATGTCCAGGAAGAAGGTGGTAGGTAATGTCTATCAACCATAGATAGAGACATAGAGGGTGGAATGCTGGGTCAAGGTAAGGATACATGGGTGCAAGGAAGATCACAGGATGTGGTGTGGTGTGGTAGTGGCCTTATGGCAGGATCAGGAGAAAAAAAAACCTAGCAGGCTGGACCAGTGCATTTGTATAAGCAGCATGGGCAATGGTTCTCCTTCAGATGACTCTTCTGATGCATTTGAGTGAGGGCAGTTTGAAAACTGAAGACTTCTATCCTCTGCAAACAGGATGCTAAAGATCAAATGCTATGGCCCCACCTCAGCTCCACCTGAAAAGGTATCAGGACCTATGAGTTTCCAATGGCTGCTGGAGCTGTTGGGACATGGAAGAATAGGATGGGAGAGCAGGAGTGTGCCTATGAGACTTGAAGATGTTCTGCTGTGATATGGATATGATTTGACTGTTCCCTGGGGGCTCATGAGTTACAATTGTGCCCCTCACTGTGGGAAGTCAGGTGTGATGGAATCTTTTAGAGGTAAAATGTACATGGAGGTCATTAGGTCTTGGGTCATGCCCTTGAAAATGTTAAGGTACTTTTTTAGGGGACACCTGTTAGGATTTTGTGCATATTTTGGCCTGGTTTGCATTTACCTGGTTATTTGGCAGCAGATTTCTATGGGTGCACATGGGAACATGGCAGAAGGCATCGGCAGATAACAGAAGACTCTTAACACTGTTTCTATGTAGGAAAGCATCTTTATTGTCAGATGAATATGGTTATGATTAACAGAAAGGTTATGATTATAATAGCAGAGAAGGCAAGAAGAAAGAGAAAGAGAAAGGAAGAAGAAAAGAGAGAGAAATGGAGAAGATCCCAAGAGAAGACAAAGGGGGAGGAGGGAGGGGGAGAGAGAGAAGCATGTGGGAACCTTGCTTTAAATGGGGCTTGATGTCAGAGCTCAGAGGGCATGGCTCAGTGACCAGCTCTAAACTCTAACAACACCTATTAGATCTCATGAAAATATTATTATAAAAGGATCCTCTTCAACTCTCTGCTTCCTGTTGAAGATGTGGTGTTTATTCCTGTGCTGTTCTTCCATTTACCACAGGGTCCTTAGGCTTTTATCCTTCCAAATTAGAAGCCAAATACACCTCTTTACACTAAAAGTTTGCCTGTCTTAGGTATCTCATTTTGGTAATGAAATGCTCAAAAATACATGCAACTCACTTCAGGTTCATGTGGCAGAGTAGAGGTAGTAGATTTCACTGTAGTTTTTCAACTTTACCTGAGAAATGAGGGCTACCAGGACAATAAGCTGCTGCCTAAACTCTGTGGGGAAATGACTCTCTCTGCTTGAATCTCCTAAATGTGATAAATATTTGTTCTGGCTAGCTTTTATATCAACTTGACTCAAGCTAGGGTCATCTGGGAAGAAGAAATTTTAATCAGAAATATACTTCCATAGGATTGGTTTGTTGGCAATTCTGCAAGACATTTCTTTGACGAATGATTGATGTGGAAGGGCTCAGCTCACATTGAACAGTACCACTCCTGGGCTCATGGTCCTGGGTTCTATAAGAAAGCAGAGCAAACAAGCCATGGGAAGCAGGGCCAGTAAGCAGCATCCCTCCAGGGTTATGTCAGTTCTTGCCTTCAGGTTTCTGCCTATTTGAGTTCCTACCCTGATTTCCTTTGATAATTGACTATAATGTGGACATGTTAACTGAAATAAGCCCTTTTCTCCTATGTTGTTTGTGGCCACAGTATTTTATCACATCAATAGAACCTCTAACTAAAATAATATTATCTTTTCTTTATTTCAATATTGGTGTGACTTTATTATTTTAAAGTCAGCGAACTATTTTTAGAACATCTTTAGGTTTATAGAAAAGTGAACATAAGCTATAAAATTTTTCATAGGCTCCTTTTCTGTCTTCGCATTTCTCTAGGTATTTTGTGTTGGTAAGATTTGTTTGTTACAGCTAATGAACCAATATTACTATGATGTTATTAGTAGAAGTCCACATTTTAGCATAAGTGCTTTATGTTATATATTCTACAGTATTGTGCATTCACAGATACAGTAAGTAGAGAATAATTTCTTCACCATAAAAATCTTTTACACTTAATTGCTTGTCTCATCCTGCTTCTCCTCTAGCTTCCTGTTCTTATAAAATACTGGTCTTTCTGTGGTTCTTATAGAATTGCCCTTTTCAAGATGTCATATATGACAATGCGATATGTTGCTTTCTTCAGGTTGGACCCTTTATTTGGAAATATGTGTCTAAGGTTTCTCCACATATTCATTCAATGGCTTGATAGCCCATATCTTTCATCACTGAAAAATATTCAGTTTTATTCAGTGCTTAATTTTGTTTGCCCATTCACCAACTGAAGGCCATTTTGTTTGGCAACTGTGATGGTTTGAATAAGAATGGCTCCCTGAGGCCCATATGATTGGATGACTGGTGGACTTGTTTGGGAAGGATTAGAAGGTGTGGCTTTGTGGAGTAGGTGTGGCCTTATTGGAATATCATTGGTTGGTGTTTCAGTGGGGGTGGGATTTGAGGTTTCAAAAGTTCATGCCTGGCCCGTGTCCCTCTCTTGGCCTGAAACTTACAGGTCAGATATGAACTCTCAACTACGGTACCTGCCTGCCTGCCACTATGCTTCCTGCCATGATGATCATGGGCTCACCGTCTGAAACCATAAGCAACCTCCTAATTAAATGCTTTATTTTATAAGCTGCCATGGTCATGGTATTTCTTCACAGCAATGGAACAATAACTAAGAAAGCAACAATGAATAAAGCTACTATAAATATTCCTGTGGAAAATTGTGTGTGGATATAAGTTTTCAGCTCATTGAGGTAAATGCCAGGTAGCATAGATTCTGGATGCTGCAGTTAAGAGTAAAGTTAAGCTTTAAAGAAAAGACTGAACTGTCTTCCAAGGGGCTGGGATATTTTGCACCTCCTTTAGTGGGAATGATATGGAGTTCCATGGTGTTTGGCTTTTGATCTTCCCAACTGGTGGTTAGTTACCATGTTCCCTTCACAGTTTCTTAATGACTGTGGTGCTGAGTGTCTTTCTGGATGATAACTGCCAACTCTGCGTTTTCTCTTCTGAGTCTTTCCAGACATCTTTTCTCCTTGTTGTTTTCTGACTGTTGATTTTTAAATCCTTCTGGTTTATTTTCTATAATAATCCATGGCCAGATGTATGTTTTGAAAATATCTCCTCTCTGCGTGTCATCTTTTCATTTTCTTACCAATATTGTTCACAGAGCAAAACTTTTACATTTTCATGGAGTCCAGCTTGACAGTATCTCATTTCATGGGTTTTGTTTTGGAGTTGTGTTACCACCCCCACAGTCTTCTAGGTTAACTTTATGCATCACCTGCAATCTTTATAGAGTTTCATTCTATGTTTGGGTTATTGAGCCATTTTACCCAGTGCTTATGAGAAGAGTAATGTCTAGGTTTATTCATTTTCTGCATGTAGATGCCCAATTATCCCCCCACCATTTGTTGAAAAGACTTCTTCCTGCTGTTTCTTTGCCTCTTGTTCACAGATCAGTGGATTCTATTTAAGAGAGTCCATTCCTGGGCTCTGTCATGTTCCATCTGTCTGCCTGTCTGTCTCCCTGGCAGCAGGCAGCATGCTGCCTTAACTGCTGTGACTTTATATATCAGTGGTGCCAAGGTTTTGATTCTGTTCCCAAGTATCATTTTAGCTATTACATGCTATTGTCTTCTTAAAATTGAGAACCACCATTTTTGTTATTAGATTTGGTTGAAATCACATCATTAATAGATCACTTTGGGAAGCAAAGAGCTACCATCTTCATGGTAACCAAGTCTTCCTATTTATGGGAATCTTCTGAACATGAACTGTATTTTGATTTTTAAGATCTTATTTGATTTCTTTTTATCAGGCATATAATTCTCCTCATGTAGATCTCGTTTTAAAATGCAGGGTTGGTATATGTTTTCTCAAAAGAAAAATACAAGTGCTATCACATCTACCAATCCCATTTCTAAGTATGTATCGATAGGAAACTATGTCAGCACAAAGAAGAGACATCTGCATCCCACATCTATTGCACCATTATTCATGTAGCCAAGACATGAAGTCAACTGAAGCAGCTCCTAAAGACAAATAAATAAATAAAACTTATTGTGGAGGAGTATTATCTGACTTTAAACAATGAGAAAAATCCTGCCATTTGTGATAAGGATATACCTTATGCTAGTTAGTTTTGGAATTTTTCACAAATTCAAGACACTTGGAAAGAGGGAAACTCAGCTGAGAAATAATCTCCATCAGATTGGTCTGTGAGCATGTCTTGGGGCACTTTCTTCATAATGATTGATATGGAAGGTCCCGGTTCTCTGGGGATAGATAGCTCAGGTGATTGTGAGTTGTATAAAAAGGCAAGCTAGCTCTGAATAGCATGACCTCATTGTGTCCGAGGCAGAGTGGAAATCAGACAGCTTCAGACAGCGAAGATCTCAGGTTCAGCATGGAGTGGAAGGTGAGCAAGATCCAGTCCCTGGGCCTCCCAGGGATCTCATCCCAGAGGCCAGAGCCACAGTCCTGGATTTGAACTCACAGACAGGCCTGCCCTGGACCAGGGCTGAGAGAAGCCTTCCCCAGCAATCCCAGGGGTCATATCACAGACACCCAGTCTTGATGTTGGGTGGAGAAAACTGGATTTGCCAGGAGTGGAGGCTGAAATAAGCAATATTTAGACTGTGGGACCTTGGGACTGTCTACCCATGGTGGGGATGGGGAGATGTGGAGAAGAGAGAATGACCTGATGTGGTGGGAGGGGGAAGGGACCTTGAATAAGGATATACAAGGATAGAAAATGTGACTTATTTATTCATAATAATAATAAAAAAGAATAATACCAGAGTATTCAATGGAAACAATGAAAGCAAGAAGATCCTGGTCAGAAGTTATACAGACACTAAAAGAGCATGGCTGCCAACCTAGGCTACTATACCCAGTAAAACTATTAATCACCATAGATGGAGTAAGCAAGATATTTCATGACAAAGTCAACAAAACCTATCCACAAATCTAGCACTACAGAAAGCACTTGAGGGAAAACTCCAACCTAAGGAAACCAGATACACCCATGAAACCATAAACAATCAATAATCCCACAGAAAACCTAAGAAAGGAAATACACACAAGCTATCACCAAAAATAACAGGAAGTAATAATCAGTGGTCATTAATATCTCTTAATATATATGGAGTTAATTCACCTATAAAAAGACACACTCTAACATGATGGATACAAAAACAAAAGTCAACCTTCTGCTGCATACAAGAAATACATTTTAACTCCAAAAACAAACAGGCTCAGAGTAAAGGGATGAGAAAAGACTTTTCAATCAAATGGCCTCAAGAAACAAACTGGTGTTAATATCCTAATATCCAACAAACAGACTTCAAACTAAAATCAATCAAAAGAGACCAGGACAGACATTATTTATTCATCTCAGGAAAAATTGATCAAGATGAGGTCTCAATCTTGAATATTTATGGCACTAATATAAGGGTACCTTCATATGTAAAAGAAACATTACTAAAGCTTAAACAACACATCAAATATCACACTCTAATAGTGGGAGACTTCAGTATCCCACTTTCACTCTTGGTTAGGTCAACTAGACAAAGGAATAAGGGGTCTAACAGATGTTATGATGCAAATGCACAATAGATATTTACAAAAGCTTTCACCTGAATTCAAAGAAATATACATATTTCTCAGCACCCGATGGAACCTTCTCTAAAATTGACCTCATAATTGGTCATAAAGCAAATATTAATAGATACAAAAATGGGAATAACCTCTTGTATCATATCAGCCCACCATGGCCTAAAGTTAGAATTCAACAACAAAAATCACAGTAAGCTTACAAACTCATGGAAATTGAACATCTCTGTATTGAACCATCGTTGGGTCAGGGAAGAAGTTCTGATAGAAATAAAAGACTTTCTAGAATTTAATGAAAATGAATCCACAACATACCCAAACTTATAGGATACAATTAAAGCAGTGTTAAGAGGAAAATTCATAGCACTAGATGCCTATATAAAACACCAAGAGAAAGCTCACACAAGAGACCTACCAACTCAGCTGAAGGCTTTAGAACAATTAGAAGCAAACTCACCTAGAAGGAGTAGATGGCAGGAAATAATTAAACTTAGGGTGGAAATCAGTACAATAGAAACAAAGAGAACAATACAAAAAAAATGAATCAAAAAGTTGGTTCTTTGAGAAAGTCAACAAGATAGACAAACCCTTATCCAAACTAACTAAAAGACAGAGAGATAATATTCAAATTAACAGAATCAGAAATGAAAAGGGGGACATAACAACAGACCTCCAGGAAACTCAGAGAATTATCAGGTCATACTTTGAAAATCTATACTCTATTAAAACAGAAAACCTAAAAGAAATGGACAGCTTTCTGGACAACTACCAATTACCCAAATTAAATCAGGAACAGATTAAAGACCTAAACAGACTTATAACACCAAGGAAAATTGAAGCTGTTATTACAAGTATCCCAAATAAAAAAAAAGCCAAGCTCCAGAAGGTTTTACTGCTGAATTCTACCAGACATTCAAAGAAGAACTAATACCAATACTCAACAAACTGTTGCATACAGTGGAAACTGAAGAAACGCTGCCAAACTCTTTTTATGAGGCCACAATCACCCTGATACCCAAGTCACTCAAAGATGCAACAAAGAGAGAGAATTACAGACCAATCTTCCTCATGAATATTGATGCAAAAATACTCAACAAAATTCTGTCAAACCAATTACAACAACATATAAAAAAGTTATCCATCATGATAAAGTAGGCTTCATCCCAGAAATGCAGGGATGGTTCAACATATGAAAAACTATAAATGTCATCCATCATATAAACAAATTGAAGAAAGGAAAACCACATGATCATCTCCTCAGATGCTGAAAAACCTTTGACAAATCCAACACTCTTTTATGATAAAAGTCCTGGAGAGATCAGGAATACAGGGAAAAGTCCTAAGTATAATAAAGTAAATTTACAAGAAGCCACCAACCAACATTAAACTTAATGGAGAAAAATCTCAAAGCAATCCCACTAAAATCAGGAACTAGACAAGGATGTTCTCTCTCCCCTTATCTATTCAATATACTTCTCAAAGTTTTAGCTAAAGCAATAAGAAAATGAAAGGAGATTAAGGGGATACAAATTGGAAAAGAAGAAGTGAAACTATCTCTATTTGCAGATGATATGATTGTATACATAAGTGACCCACAAAATTCTACCAGGGAACGTCTACAGCTGATAAACACCTTCAGCAATGTAGCAGGATCCAAGATTAATTTAAAAAAATCAGTAATTCTTCTGTACACTAAAGACAAACAGGCTGAAAAAGAAATACGGGAAATATCACCCTTTATAATAGCTGCAAATAGCATTAATACTTTGGTGTAACTATAACCAAAGAAGTAACAGATCTATTTGGCAAAAACTTTAAATCACTGAAGAAGAAAATTGAAGAGGATCAGAAAATGGAAAGACCTCCCATGCTCCTGGATAGGTAAGATCAACATAGTAAAAATGGCAATTCTACTAAAAGCAATCTACAGATTCAATAAAATTCCCATCAAAATCCCAACACAATTTTTTGCAGACCTTGAAAGAACAATACTCAATTTTATTTGGGATAATAGGAAAGCCAGGATTGCCAAAACAATTTTGCTCAACAAGAGAACCTCAGGAGGCATCACCATCCCAGACTTCAAGTTATACTACAGAGCTACAGTATTAAAAGCAGCCTGGTACTGGCATAAAAACAGACTTGTGGATTGATGGAATCAAATTGAAGACCCAGACATTAACCCACACACCTATGAATACCTGATTTTTGACAAAGAGGTCAAAAATATTCAATGAAAAAAAGATAGTATGTTCAACAAATTGTGTTGGCATAGTTGGATGGTAGTGTATAGAAAAATGCAAATATATGTAACCCTATCACCCTGCACAAAACTCAAATCCAAGTGGATCAAAGACCTCAACATAAAACCACCTATGCTGAGCTTGATAGAAAAGAAAGTGGGAAGTACCCTCCAACGCATTGGCGCAGGTGGCCACTTTCTAAATATAACACAGGTAGCATAGACACTAAGAGCAACAATTAATAAGTGGGGTCTCCTGAAACTAAGAAATTTCTGTAAGGCAAATGACACAGATATTAAAACAAAATGACAGCCTACAGAATGGGAAACAATTTTCACCAACCCTACTAGTGACAGAGGACTGATCTCTAAAATATATAGAGAACTCAAGAAACTAGAGCCCCAAACCCTGGATAACCCAATCAAAAAATGGAACTAAAAAAGCAATTCTCAACAGAAGAATTACGAATGGCTGAAAGACATTTGAAAAAATGCTCAACTTCTTTAGCCATCAGAGAAATGCAAATCAAACAACTTTGAGATACCACCTGACACTTGTCAGAATGGCTAAGATCAAAAACACGGTTGACAGCCTATGTTGGAGAGGATGTGGAGTAAGGGGAGCACTCCTTCATTGTTGGTGGGGGTGTAAGCTGGTTCAGCCACTCTGGAATGCCATATGGCAGTTTCTCAGAAAACTGGGAATCACTCTCTGCAAGGATCCAGAAATAGCACTACTAGGCATATACTCTAAAGACACACATTCACACCCCAAAAGCATTAGCTCAACTATGTTTATAGCAGCATTATTCATAATAGCAAGAACCTGGAAACAACCTAGATGCCCCTCAATTGAGAAATGGATTAACAAACTGTAGTACATCTATACAATGGAGTACTACTCAGCAGTAAGAAAAAAAAAAAATGACATCCTAAAATGCACAGGCAAATGAATGGATTTGGAGAATATCCTCCTGAGCGAGGTATTATAAGTCCAGAAAGTTAAGCAGGGTATGTACACATTCATTAGTGTACTTAAAGCAAAAGCATTCCTTTTTCATTGAAAGTTGATAGGTGAATAAAGTGATTTAAAACATACATACATACATACACACACACACACCAAAACAAAACTTCTGTTTTGTTTGTAGAAGTGTTGGTTTGCTGAAATTTGTGGTAGCCATACTGCATCTGTGGGTATTAGCTGTGACCTACTGTGTTTTCTTTATCTGTAGCTGAGCCTAACCTGGCTTGACAAGCTTTAGATTTTATTTTTTATGTTTCATGTATTTTAGGGAAAAGAGAAGGTTTAATACAATATGTTATCTATTCTCAATGTTTTGCTTTTTTACATAATGTTTGATATTGATTTTCAAAAAACAAAAAAGTAAAAAAATAAATAATCAAGTTGAGTGAGCCATGAGGAGAAAGCCAGTGAACAGTTCTCTTCTAACCTTGAGTTATTGCCATGACTTGCCTCAGTGATGCACTGTTTCCTCAATGTGCATGATGAAATAGATGCTTCTCTTTCTAAGTTACTTTTGGTCAGTGTTTCATGACAGCAGAAAGCAAATTAGGACAATTCTGGAGCACTGTGACAAGCAGAAATATCCACATGTCCTGCAGAAAGCAAATTAGGACAATTCTGGAGCACTGTGACAAGCAGAAATATCCACATGTCCTAAGCTCACACACATAAACCGTTGAACTATGGTAGCAGAAAGTAGGTTTAGAAAGAGAGTAACCAGGACATCCTGCTCATAGTTTAACATAGGTGTGTTAGATACCATTCTATTGCTGTGTCAAGGCACCATGGTGGAAAAGTTTATAAAATATAGCATTGAATTGGGCTCATGGTTTAGAGAGGTAGAGTCTATGGTGGCAGAGCAAAGATGTGGTGGTGGCAACACTGAACTCTCACATCTTGGTTCACAAGCAGGAGGCAGAGAATATACTGGAAATAGTACTAATTTTTTGAAACCTCAAATCCTGTTCCAAATGACACAGCTCCCCCCAAAAGGACACATCTCCTAATCCTTTCCAAATAGTTCCATCAACTAAGGACCAAATAACTATTGAAGCATATGAGTATGGGGGGAGGGCATTTCCATTCCAACCATCACAACAGGCAAATGAAGACATTCTGGAGGGTTATTTGTAGCACAGTAACTATAGTTAATAATGTGTTGCATATTTGGCAGCTGCTGTGAGAGAGATCCTAAAATATTCTTCTCTCCCCTACAAAGCTATATGAAGTAATAGGCTATTTTAACTAGCCCATTTTATGCACATTCATGTATAGACATCAGAGTATACTATAAATATATACAATTTAGGGCTTTACTGAAAAGACATTTGTCTCAGTTCCTGAGAGGAAGGTTTCTACTGGATCATATATGAGATGGGAGACATATAAGAGAGTACCAGGTTGGTCAGAGTCAGAAAGAGTAGGAGGAAAGTCTGCTGGTGTCTAGGGGACACACGAGCAGGCATGAAGTTTGAGCGATTCATCTGGCTGTGGGACACAGAGGTAGGACTATAAGTGAGCTGGTATCTGGCCTTGAGGTAGTTATAGCTAGGAGCTGTATGCCCAGGATTGGAAACCTGAGAGAGAAGGTGGGAGGGGTTAAGAAGTTTCCAGCTGGTTAATTTGCATGTGAAAGCTGAATCAACTACCAGAGCAGTCTCTTCCTAGTCAGATATCAGAACATTAAGAGTATAGAAAATTAACACTGAGCATCGAGAATATAGAAACTTAACACTAAGTTTCTATATGAAATAATTATATATGTGTTTGTGGGGTACAAGGTGCTATTTCAAAACATAGATATGATGCCTCCTGATCAAATCTCCTATCTCTGTACCACTCCTTTACTCATTGATTCTTTGAGCTTCTGTCTCCTGTCATTCATAAAAAGGCAGTAGTTTATTGTGACTGTAGTCTCCTCCCTCTACTCTGGAACACTAGACTATATTCCTTCCACTTAACTATGTTTTGGTACTGATTATTCAACCTTCTTAATCTACCTCTTAGTCTCTAGTTGCTATTATTCTACATTCAAGTCAGCATGTTAGCTTACACATATGAGGGAAGAACATGTGGTATTTTTCTTTCTGTGTTTTCCCTATTTCACATACTATAATATCTATCCATTTTTTTCCATAAATAATTTCTTATACTTGATTATATATATTGTCTTTTAAACATCCATTTGCTATAGTTTGGATATTATGATTTTTTTTTTTCCAGTGGCAGGGATCAGTTTACTACTGAGCCATACCCCCAGTCCCTTTTTTATGTTTCCCCAAAGGCCCACAGGTTGAAGGCTCAGACCCCACATCATGGAGTGGGTAGAACATTTAAGAGGTCCTGTTCTTTTAACACTAGGGATGTGCCTGTAATGGGGATTCTGGGAAGTCAGTCCCTCTTCTTTCATAAGGAGAATGATTTCATTTTTGCTTTCTCCCCATAGATGTTGCTTGATGATAGCCCTGTTGGTTTTTTGCATGTAATTAAAGGGTCTCACGACCGGGTACCACACTAGAGTTTATTATCAGGGAAGTAGGGATGTGGCAAAGCAGAAGAGAAAGAGAGAGTTTTGCTTGAGCATTTTCTTTTAAAAGGGCAGGTGGGCCCATGTTTACATAGCCACACTTAGGTGAATGCCAGCCCATGTGATGTCATGCTGCCCTGTGGGAGGTCTGCAAGGACTATTGGGAATGCTTACAAGCCCCATAAGCAACAGGTGAGCTGGCCATAGCCTGACACTGTAAACCAGAGAAAACTCTTAAGTGCATCATCTAAGTTTATGCTCAAAATAGTAATGGAAAAACTAATGCCATCCATCCATTAATGCAGACCTGAGTCTATCCAATGTGTTATTGTGGAAAAGTACTGCACTTAAATGTGGGAGTATAGATATCTTTTTCACTGTTAATTTTGTTTCCTTTTGATTTATGTTGTGGTTTCCCAGGGAAATGTCCCCATAGGCTTACATGTCTGCATACTTGGTTTTCAGCTGTTGGTGCATATGAAAACTTTGGGGCAGTGGTTTTTAACCTTCCTAGTGCTGTGACCCTTTATTACAATTCCTCATGTTGTGATCCTCAACCACAAAATTATTTTATTGCCATTTCATAACTGTAATTTTGCTATAGTTACAAATCGTAATGTAATATCTGTATTTTCTGATGGTCTTAGGTAATCCACAGTTCCCTTCATCCCTAGAGGGATCATGACCTACAGGTTGAGAACTCTGGTTGAGGAGGTAGACCCTTACTGGATGAAGGGGGTCATTGGTGATGAGACTTTCAGCTGTATAACCCAGCTCCACATTCTGTTCTTTCTCTGTTTCCCAAGTGTGGATGCTGCTGGCTTCATGCCAGATCAGCTTTGTGCATCTTTACACTTCCAGGCTAGTCTGCATTCTTCTGGAAATGTAAACCCAAATAAACCCTCTCTTCTTTAAGTTGCTTTTGTCAGGGTATTTTATCACAGCCATGAGGTGAACTAATACAGAAATTTGTTAGCAAGAAGTGGGGCCCTTGCTGTGACAAACCTGACCATGTGGTGCTTGGGCCATTAGAATTGGTTTGTAGGAGCAATGTGGAGTGTTTGGAACTAGAGAAACCCACGGATTCTATAAGCAGAGCTTCATGAGCTGTTACACTGGGGGTCAGAATACAAGAAAGCAGAGAAAAATATGGACCATGAAAATCCAGCTTCAGAGAGAATGAATGTTCTTTGAAGTTTCAGAGAGAAATAATAATAAAAAACTCTTCTGTGATCTGGGCTAGTGACCATTCAGGTCACCCTGAGAATGTGAACAAGACTAAGCTAAAAACTAGTGTCCTTAATTTCCTTGATGGGGAAATTTTCAAGTCAGGATAACATTCAGGCTGTGTGACAGTTATTGCTCATTGTTCTCACTCAGATCTATAGTGAGAGAGCAGCAAGCAGACCAAAAAGAATACAAAATGTGAAATTTGGCAAAGAGAGGTGTGTGAACAAGCATAGAGCTGTGAACATGGAGAGTGCAGATGACAGAGCATCTGAGATTGTTAAGGAAATTGACATCATTAAAGAAAAATCTGCTCTGCTCTGGGACAAGAACTGTGTCCTGAAGGTAAAATCTTACCTGCAAAGAGCTCCAACTTGTAAAAATGAAGGTTCATTCTAAATGGACAAGCCTAAGCTCAGGATGCTTAAGGGATTTTTCTGTTCCTGGAAGCAACTGTTTACAGGGTGCTTCTCCATCATCAGAGCACAGAGCGTGCTACAGTTTTGGTCCACAGAAGTCTAGTTGGCAGCAGGACTTGGCAGCAGCATGCATATGGGTGCTGGTGTTGAAGGCATAAAAGATGTGGGTGTCATAGAGCCTTGCTCCACAATTTCAGAGAGCAGTAACACTAGGGAATATGTGGTAGGGTTGGAATACCTGTAAAGAAGCCCTCAGAGCCCACTGTGTATAGCTGTGGAGACAAAGCCTGAATTGTAGTGGAGACCCAAGAAAGAAGAGCTATGGGCACGGAGTGCACCATCTCAACATGGTGTCACAGACATCAGAACTAGAAGGACAGGACTAATTGAACCCAGTTGATTGTATTATCATCTACAGATGCAGGATATGGAGATGCAGAATTGGGTGTTTTCCTTGCTGGATTTTACTTATTTATTTGCTGTTTCCTGAGGTTAAAAACTCAGGTTGCTGATTTCAGATCTCTTTCCTAATGCACAAATTTGACTATAAATAATTTCCCTACTACATTGCTGCTTTCATAGAATACCACACATTTCAGCAAGTTTTATTTTTATTTCCACTTAATTAAAACTATTTTAAAGTTTCATTTGAACTTTACATGCTACAGAGTGTGTAAATCTCTGGTTATGTTCTGACTTCCTGGCTTACCTGTTACTTTTGTCCAGTTTAATTCTATTGTGGCATGAGAATATACTTTACATGTTTCTACTTGTTACTTTTACATTTCCATGGCAAAATGCCAGGTAACTGCAACTTAAGGAAGGAGCGTTTGTTTTAGCTCATAGTTTGAGCCTACAGCCCATCACAGCAGGGAATTCATGGCAGCAAGAACATGATGCAGATGCTCGTGCTGCATACAAAGACTGGAATCAGAGACATGATTGTTAGTGCTTGACTCAAGTTCTCCATTTTCCTCATTCCAGAAGCCCAGCCGATGGATGGTATTGTCAATCTTCAGGTTGGGCATTCCCACTTCCATTGAACTCTTTTGGAAATACCCTCATAGATACACTCAGACTTCTAAGTTTAGTTCAGTTGCAGGGAAAATTAATCATTCCAGCGTATATTGTTTTAAATTTCTTAAGGCGTGTTCTTAGTTCAGAAGGTGGTCAGTGTGTCTTGGTGAACATCCCTTCTGAGCATAAGGGGAATGTGTATTCTACTGGAATGGTATGAATGAGGTCTTTTATAAGCATCAATTAGATAGTTGGCTCAGAGTGCTGGAAAGTTTACAATCTCATGGATTTCTGTCCACTGGATCCCTCATTTGCTACCAGAAAGCTGTAGAAATCTTTGAAATCTTGTGGGCATGTCTACCCTTTGTGGTTTTGCCAGTTTTTGTCTTGTATATTTTGAGTCTTTGCCTTGTGTCTATTGCTAGAAAAATAAAAATTGAGAATTTCTATGGTCTCTTGGGGGAATTGAACACTTTATGATGACATTATGTACTCCTTTTTGCCTGCTATTTTTCTTGCTCTGAAGTCTTTCATACCTGAAATTCCTTTCTTTTTATTAAGATAATGATGCCAAATTTGGTCTCTTTCCCTTTGGTCTGTCATTTCTCTCCACCTTTATATTTAATGTGAATTCTTGTTAATAGCTTATGCTCACATCTTTTTCCTTTATTCATTCTTCGGCTCTCCATATGAACTGACATATTTAGAGCATTTGTGTTTAAGATGGCTATTGATCTCAATCAGTCTCTGGTACACCGATAGCTTGTATTAGTTACTTTTCTGTTACTGTGAGAAAAAAAAAAAAAAAAAAAACCATGACCAGGGCAATTTGTAGAAGGACAAGTTTATGTTTGCTTTTTATTTCAGAGGGATTAGAGTTCATGATGGTCACAGTATAGAAGCAGGTTGCAGGCAGCAGAAACAGGAAGCTAACAGCTCACATCATGAACTTAAAGTCCAAACCAGAGGATGAACAGGAAGTGGCATTATTCCTTAAACCCATAGCCCATCTCTAGGGACATACTTTACACAATGCCATATCTCCTAAACTTCCCCAGACATCACTACCAATTGGAAACAGATATTCAAATGCCAGGGACAGTTCACATTCAAATCACTTAATTGTTTTATATTTATTTTATAACACCCCCATGCCTCTTTTGGTATTAATTTTTTTTTCTTTTTAAAATTTTAATTGAACATTTGGTATGATTCTATCTTCTCTGTTAGTATATCATTTAAACTTGTTTTAATTTGTTTTGGTTATTCTTTTAGAGTTTAAACAAATTCCATCAAATAATAACACTGGGGCTAGAGAGATGGCTCTGTGATTAAGGGCACTTATTGATCTTCCAGAGGACCTGGCTGGGTTCATTGCCCAGGATCTACCTCAGGTGCCTCACAATTGTCTGTAATGACAGCTCCAGGGATCTAATGCCTTCTTCTGGGATCCTTGGGTACTTGCACTCACATACTCATATCCACACAGACACACACACACATACATACACACATGCATGCATACATGCATACACACGATTTTAAAACTAATACCTAAATAATAAACTAATATTTAAAAAGTGATAAGGGCATCATCTTTTGTAGGCTACGAATGATGTTTATTGTTGGTTTAAAGTCTTCATGATTTTGAAGCTACCTTGAGATTTCCTTTGTAAGTCTCTAAATAAAGAACAACAACATAAGATCTCACTGATTGTGCTGTTGCATCATTATGACTGCTGTTTCCCACTGCAGAACTCTGTAAACAAGACTTTACTGCCTGGGTAACATCCCACCGAGAAGCCGGCATGTGTCTGCTGGTTTACTATGATTTTACCATCATTTCAATTCTTTTCCTACACCAAGTGCTGTGATGAACCCCACTGTGTCGGAGCCTTTCCACATTTTTAGGATAATTTCACTAAATATGTTCTTCACTGAAGTGACTTGGCATCAAAGACACAGATTCAAGGGTCTTTAGATATTACTGTAAAATTGTTGTCCTCAAAGATGCTATTTAGTTACATCCCCAACAGTAAGGTAGAGCCTCCTCCCTTGTGTCTTTATCACTGAGTATCACCCAAATATATTTTATAATGTTATAGATGGTTTCCTCTATTTTTTGATTCATGTTTGAAATCACACAGCACTGTAATTGTCCCAATGCATACCAGCACATCAAAGAGAAGACTCTCTTTGCTCTACAATAAAAAAAAATACAAACCTATCTTACTGGACTCTATGTTGTATATATTTATTCATATATCCATTTTCAAGTAAAAAAAAATCACCAGATGATCTCTAGAGTAAACAGACATTCAGCTAGACATCTTTAGAATTGGTCTCAGAACCCACTGATCTCTTCATTGCAAATAATGAAAGTGGCTTAAACTTGAGGTAAGGAGGGAACAGAGATGATTGACGGCAATGAAGAGCATGCCACTTTCAGATTCTAAGGAGCATACAGCTATGCTCCTTCACACCTGCTTGCATTTGTGCTTTCAAATTGAAAGGCATTTACAGGGAGTTACTGCAGTCGCATGGATTATGGATAACACATATTCTTTGGCATTGGGCTGGAGGGTAGCAATTTGAGTTGAGAAATACTGCTTTCCAGTGTGTAAAGAGTAACTTTGTCTGTTCACAACTTTCTTTAGGTATATACACACTAGCACTGGCAATTTTGCAGATGTGTGCTAAATGCATGCCCTCCTTCCCTCCCTCCCTCCCTGATTACAAGATCTCACTATGTAGGCCTGATTAGTTTGGAGCTTGATACACAGACCAGGCTGTCTGCCTCTGCCTCTCAAATGCTTGGATTAAAATTGTATGTTACCCTGCTTAGCACATGCCAAATACAGAGGCTTCATCATAACTTGGTCAATACATCACAAGCTGAAAATGCTTTAAGTCCAAACTGTGTTGAATGACATAACCTGCCATACACTAAGCATGGCAACACTGTTCACGGGAGACTTTGCATTACTTGTCTTTGTGACCACGGCTGCCCCCTATCTCTCCATGAGGATACTACATGGCATATCACTAGCCAGGAAGGAAAAAAAAATGGAAAATTCAAGTCTAAGTGTGCTTCTTACTAAGTTCTTGTTACTGCTATAGCATGTGAGGCCTGTGTTAGCTAATAGCAATGGGAAAACAGTCAACATTACTCCTGTCAAGTTTTTGGGTTACTTTCAACTCTGCAACCTGCTGTGGGCATCCGATGGACTGCTGTCCCTGAGAGGATTTAGCTAGGATCATGGGAAGAGAGCTGGTGGTTGGAGATGGCTTCCATTGCAAAGAATAGTCTCTTGAGTCCCTCCGTGATTCAATGTGACAGATAGAAGCAGCTTCTTTCACAAAGAAAGTTAGAAACTTTCAAGACTGTATCAAAGCAGAGGGTGGTCCTGGCTCCATTACAAACTGAGGTCTCTGATAGCTCCCACCTCTCAGGGTCTCAGCTTTCTGCCCCACACAACAGGCGTGAGAAAGCTGACTTATGGCAAAGCTTTCTTATGTCCATGAGACAATGGAAAGGAAAACAGTCAAAGCTGCTGTGTCTGCCCTCTTGAAACACGGGCTTCATCTGGTGCCCTTGACTCTCTCCCTGCCCCCACCCTCTCTACATGCCTCATAGCTTTCTGTTAGAATCTTACATCAAGGTCATTTCTATTTCAAAGCCAGCTCCCCATGGTAAACAACACATGTGTGAAATACCAGCCAAGCAGCAAGAGCAAGGGCCTCATTCGAAGCACTTCATACTTGTGACTGGCAAAGTATTGCCTTTACATTGGACTTGGCTCACGAAATTGCTGCTGTGTGGTTATTTGTTTGGAATTAGATTGCAGAAAAGAAAACATAGCCTCTCTGCCAGACAAGCCATAAAATGGAATTTAGCCCTTCAACCTACAGTGAAATTAGAAGACCAATAAAGCAGGGAGCACAGAATCCATTTCACAGAAGTAAGAGACAGCAGAGCATATGGTAAATGGAGCAAATGGTGGGTGGCAGCTGTGTGGTAGCTGAAGAGGAAATTGCAAGAGCTTAGGCACATCAGCGTTCTCTTAATTCGGTTCCCTGTGCACAGGGAAATGGGTTTTCTTTGGACAAAATTGTTCAAAGACAACTTCTCAGGACAGCCTTTCAAATGAACAAGCAATAATGACCTTTGAGTGAACATGAGATAATTCACCTCAGCCATAGCTTCGACTTGCTATAAAAGTGAACTTATTTTAGTCCTGTGGAGAAGAAGCCTATGTGATATAGCTTCCATGTATTTCCCCGCCGATGTGTCCTACTGTTAACATCTGATGTAACTACAGCGAGATTATTAAAACTAAGGGGGTAGCATTAGTGCTTGGATGCATTCTTCTAATTTTGTCAATTTTCAACTGGTGCTTCAGAATGTATCATTCCTAAGACCCAGCACTGGACCCCTCCATTGACTCCTTGCAGTCTGAGCTTGTTCCTTGTCTCTCGTAGCTTGAGCACATTTAAAGAACCTTTTCTGGTCTTTTTGCCCAATTTCATGCATTTGAAATTCCTCCTGCATGATCTTTTATCAGGAAGCTCCGTGGAGGAGGTTCCAGGTGTCAATGATTCTTCTCACTGTTGATGCTCACCTTGGTCACCTTAGTTCAGGGGACATTTGCTGACGTCCCTCTTCTGTAAGGCAATCTCTTTCTCTCTGGCATTGATGCTTACCTTGTATGGAAGCTACATAAAGATGAGGTAAACAATGCTTCTCCTGAAACCTCTGTCCGTGAACATCGGCATCCATCAGTCTGTTGGTCTTCTCTGCAGCAGCCATTGCTGATGCATTTGTCTGCAGGTGACTGTGCCCTCCTTTCTGTGCTGTTTAGTTATAAGTCTGTTTGAGTAACTATTCTCATCTGTTTATTAGCTTATCAGATCAGCTTTAAACATTCATGTCAGCAAGGCTCATGGGTATTTGGAGCATGATCCTAATTAGTCTTATCAATAAAAGCCAGAAGTCAATATTGGGGTGAAAGCTGAAAGATCAGAGAAGGAGAGCAGCAGTAACTAGAGACCTCTTACCTCCAAATCTTCAGACTGGATGGGGGGGACGAGATCTTGTCTCCACCCACATTATAGTCCAGTCTCCCCTTCCCTAGTGTTGGGATTAAAGGTGTGAGCCACCACTACCTGGTCTCCATGGTTAGCTAGTGGCTAGCTCCACCCTCTGATCTCCAGGCAAGCTTTATTTGTCAGGACTCGAACAGAATATCACGCAACAGATATTTCTCATTTGCTTTGTGTTATAATATGAGCCTGTTCCAATTTTGTTCTCTCCATCATTCCACTTTTGGCACCATGACCTCGGGATTAAGGTGGGTCCTGTGGTCTTTCTGAGGACTCCATCCTTCTCTGGCACTCCATGGTTGAGTTAGCATCAGGCAATTCATTCTCATCTTGTCTACTTCTAGAAGCAACCACTTCTCACACAGCTCTGATTCCTGGCTGGTGAGATGGATTAGCAGGTAAAAGTACTTGTCACCAACCCCGATGACCTGTGTCCATTCTCCAGAACCCATGTGAAGAAAGAAGAGAACTGATTCCCAAATCTTGTGCTCTGACCTCCACATATGCACTGTGGCAATACACTCAGCTTCTACTCCCTCCTTCCCTACACATACGACAAAACAAAATGAACAGCCTTGATCCCTTTTTATTGTGTTCAGAAATAAGGTCTAAGAGTTGGAGAGATAGCTCAGTGGTTAGACACTACTACTCAATCATGAAGACCAGAGTTTGGATCCTAGTGCCCATAAAACAAAGCACTGCACCTTGCAAACTTTTATAACTGTAGCTTTGAGGGACCAAGCACACTGTTTATGTTCTCCACCCTTGCACAAACATGTGCATACACATATACATTCATTCACACAAACACATACATTCTTACACATGACTGTCTAAATGTTTTAAAAAAGAAATAGTATCTGAGTACTGTATTTATCACTAATGAATGCTGTTACTTCTAGGACTTTCAACAAAAGTGGAGCAATATGTGTGCATACTAATTCATATATATGCACATATCTATATGTCTATGTTTATGTATCTATCATCTATCTATCTATCTACCTACCTACCTACCTACCTACCTCCTACCTACCTACCAATGCAGACTATAAGTCTATAGTGATAAATCTCAATACAGTACCACAGAATTCATTTCACTTTCCATTTTCTTTATTTGAAAAATCTTTCCCTAACATCAAGAGAGAGTTATGTATTTGTCTGAGTAGGGACTTAGTGGACTGCATTACATCTTTTCAAGGAAATGGGGCAGAAAAATCCTTAGTATTTATTGGAAATGGTAGTGAATAGTTTTATGTCAACTTGACACAGCTAAAGTCATCTAAGAGGAGGAAACCTCAATTAAGAAAATGCCTCCATAAGACTGGATTGTAGGCAGGCCTGCAAGGCCTTTTCTTAATCAGTAATTGATGGGGAATAGCCTAGCCAACAGAGTGTGTGGTGGAATGTTTTCTGTATGATGTAAAATAAATAACTGTTTGGACCCATGCAGGGCACCATAGAAGTGGGTGGAGAATCAGAGGCAGGCAGGTAGGAAGAAGGGTAGAGTTTGCTAGTCGCCATCTGTCCCCCGAAGAAGAAACATGTAAAAATTCAGGTGAGCCACGGGCTACAAGCCACATAATAAATAAATTCATAAAAATAAATTAATTTAAAAAAAAGAGCTAATTAATAATGTGCTTATGGGCCAAACAGTGTTAAAATATATAAACATATAATTCATTTCTTTTAAAAGACAAAAGCTACAAACACACAGACCAGGCTCCACACCGCCGACACCACACGTGTGCCAAGTCACAAATCTCCAGACCCAAACAGGCCAAAAAAAACTTACTACAACCCAACGTTGGGCGCCATCTGTTGTAGTATGTTTTTTTTTGGCCTGTTTGGGTTTGGAGATTTGTGACTGGCACACGTGTGGTGCCAGCGGTGTGGAGTCTGGTCTGTGTGTTCGCAGCTTTTGCCCCCCAAAAGAAATGAATTATATGTTTATATATTTTAACATTGTTTGGCTCATAAGTATATTATTAACTAGTTTTTTTTTTAAATTAACTTATTTTTATGAATTTATTTATTACGTGGCTTGTAGCCCGTGGCTCACCTGAATTTTTACATGTTTCTTCTTCGGGGGACAGATGGCGACTAGCAAACTCTACCCTTCTTCCTACCTGCCTGCCTCTGATTCTCCACCCACTTCTATGGTGCCCTGCATGGGTCCAAACAGTTATTTATTTTACATCATACAGAGAACATTCCACCACAAGAGTGTGGTGCCATCCCTGGGCTAGTGGTCCTGGGTTCTATAAGAAAGCAGGATTAACAAGCTAGCGGGAACAAGCCAGTAAGCAGCACCCCTCCATGGCCTCTGCATCAGCTCCTGTCCCTAGGATGATGCCCTATTTGAGTTCCTGTCCTATCTTTGTCAATGAACTGTGATGTGGAAATATAAGCCAAATAAAGGTTTTCCTTCTTAACTTGCTTTTTTTGTCATGATGTTTCATTACAACTATAAAAACCCTAAGACAGAGACCCACAGAACTATTCTTTGTTGGTAGGATTTGAAACTCATGAGATCTTGTACTGGAAATGTAATCTGTAATGCATCAGTGTTGGGGAGTGGGCTAATTAATTAGTTATGTGTATGTGAATATGTGTACGTGTCTGTATAGTGCATGTATGTGTGTGTACTTACCTGTGCACATGTAGAAGCCATAGAGTATGGCCTTTATATCACCTTCACAAATGAATTAATATCATTTCAATACTCAATAAATTTAATATCCCAGGAGTGTGCTTCTTAGAAACTATAAATTCATCTCCTCTTTTCCTCTCTTGCCTTCTGCTAAAAAATTCCTTTCACCAGAGGCCAGCCCTTCCATCCTTGGGTTCCCATATTGGACTGCTTCTCATGCCTAGAGACATAGGAAGTAAATTTATGCTGTACATTATTCATCATTCTATTGTAACAACATGGGATGGACTAAATCCTTCTGTTGTGTGCTATTTGTTTACTGTATGATCAGAGCTCTCTCAAGTACTTCCTAGCACCCAACATTGGACAGGCACCATGGCCTCCTTAGAGTCTTTCTTGGCCTTCATGAATATCTTCCTCTTTACTTCATCTGGACTTCAGAAGTTCAGTTATGAACAGTGGGAGTCATAGATGTGCCCAAGTATGCTTTCTAAAGTGAAGGGTGACAAAGGAAGATTTCACACCTGTAAGCTGTGTGCCAGCTTGTCCAAGACAAGACCTTGGCATTGTACAGTTGATCCCACTCCAGGTCAGTGCCAGGAAGATTCAGAAGTAGATCTGGTTTAGGAATCTCTAGCCTCCCTCCTCCCTGACCTTTTCCCAGTGGGGTGTGTATGAGTTAGCATAGGCTGTTCTAAGAGAGTACCATAGACAGGCTTTGACCAAAGATATTTTTCTAAAAGTCTCAGGTGTCAACTCCAGAAGCCCCAACTTCCTCAGCCTGGTCTTTTCCCTCACTGTTTCTCATTATGGCCTTTCATGTTTATCCCTGACATCTTTCTGAATTCAAACTTTCAGGCAGGGTAGATTAGGACCACACTAAGGACCTCATTTAGCTTGCTCATCCCTAAAAGGATCTACCTCCATATCAAATTACTGGACCATTCCAAATTACTGGAGGCTTGGACTTCAATAAATGCGTTTGGAGGGACACAATTCAATCTGTAGTTGAATACAGTGGCTGTCCTCTGGAAGGAGCTCATGCATGTATCACAGGTATTCAGGGATCCTTCAGCCACTGCCAGATTTATGAATTCACAGGTCCTTAGGGTACCACAACTGTAAAACCTTCTTAACAATAACACAGGGGCTAAAGGACACTGGGAATTTCAAGGAGTGAGGTATAAATTGCATGCAACAGAGCACATCCCAAAGCTCCCCAGGAGTCTTGCAAGTGATGAAAGAGATGGATGCTCTCGAACACTCTGATGTGACTTACACGGGATGCATTTATTTATTTATTTATTTATTGTCAGGTTTATGAATTATTGAGCTGGCCTGACAGCCGCTTGCTTTTTATCACCCCAGGTTCATTTAACATGAATTGACAGGTTGAAAGAACACATTGCTTTTTTCACATGGTTTCTGTGGAGAGGTTTTGTACATCAGTGAGTTCTGGAAAGGGCCCTGGTCAAACCTTAGCTTAGTGGTTCTCAACCTGTGGGTCATGCCCCCCCAAGGGTCACTTAAAACCATTGGAAAAATCAGCTATTTACATTATAATGGATACATAATAGTAACAAATTTATAGTTATGAAGTAGAAACAAAACTATTTTTCTGGATGGGAGGGTTACTACAATCTGAGGAACTATATTAAGGAGTCAGAGCATTAGGAAGGTTGGGAACCACTGCTCCAGCTCATCGGCCCTGTAGCACAGACCGTCCCTAAGTGGACCAGAAGTGGCAGAGCAGAATTCCAACTCAAGGCTGTAGTCTGTAGCCTCCCACTCCACATGGATTATGACAATGAGAGGGTTTCTAGAGAACAAGAAAGAGCTCTTGGTACTGACACAGATTTATCATTTCTTATTTACCCGTGGCAAAACTGGATTAGGTATTAGCCAGATTAAAAGAAGAATTATTTGTTTTGTTTTTAGTGGTTTATTGGTGGGAAATTAAAAATGGAAAGCAAACAGCAAAGGAAATTCCCGGATAGTGAACCAATGGATTACCTACCAGTGGAGTATGTCTTCTGAAGCTGGGGGTGCCCTGGGATCCTGGAATTTGGACAGGGTTAGAGTTTGACTTCAAGCTGTGGTCTGCAGAGCCTGGCATCTCCAGAAGGCATGACATTTATGTGTCTTGGGTTTTCAACCTGCAGAGTTAATGAACAGAGGCCTGCCTGTCTCTGGGGGGTGCTTCAATGTGAATAGGAACACTGCCCTTTTAAAGGTGCTTTGAGATCTATGTAGTCTCTCCCCTCCAGTAGTTAGTGATTGATCTGCTTAGAGGTAGTTTCTCTTTCTTCCAACCCCAGATCTCCAGCCTGATTGTGTAGACCTCATATCCCAGAGCAGTGTGGCTGCAGAACATGCTGGGGAAGGGAGGAGGAACAATGATGTGGGAAGTCTGCCAAGGAGGAGGGCTACATGATAAAGAGGAACAGTTGACAGATTATTAATGGAGAAGAACTCAGCACTGTGTAAGTAAAAACAAATGAATTGGAGATCCCCATATGGAGAATGGGATCCATTCAGTGCACAGAAAGAAATAGCATTATATAGTTGCCCATAACGTAATGATGGTTTGACAAAGAACTGAATGAGTGGTGGTTATCCCATAAGACACATCTAGTGACATAATAGTTAACCTAGTTCAAGTGAGAACAGTCTCTGGCGTTCTCAATAAAATTGCCTAATCACACCATTCTCAGAAGGAAGTCCCGTCGCTAGGCAACACATGCCATATTCTTCAACAACCTGCCATGAAGCATAGGCTTCATTATGATGCCATCATATGATGGTGACAGGTGATTAAGATATTCTTAGTGTTATCTTGACATGACTTTACCAGAGTGCAGGCTAGCAAATGATAGGGGCACAATATTTAAGCCTGGTATTTGCACCCGCTCTCATATTGAATTCATCTTTCTGTTATGCCCTCTACCATATTGTGTGTTCCATCAAGTGAACCAGATTGGGTAAGAAGCTTCTTGATAAACTTCATGGAAATCTGAGTGTGGTGAAACACACCTGCAATCTCAACACTCAGGGAGACTGCTACAAGTTCAAGGTCAGCCCAAGTTACATAGAATTCAGGCTGCCATTGACTACATGCATAGCAGGACTCTACTTTTAAAAATGAAACTAAAATTAAACAACCAAGTTAAGCATTACTGGTGAGTCTAGTGGTTAAAAGTAAAATGTTTCTATTTAGCTTATGTTTGGGACAGAATTGAGCACTTGGCTTCAAGCAGGAAGATTTTCTGGTCTTATCTGAGCTGAATCCTCAGACTATGGTCAGTTTCCAGATCCCTTGGTGGTAGGTTTGCCTACAGGGCTTCAGCTGCGCTTGTAGAACGCCTAGGACATTGATTCTCATTCTTTCCCTTTAATATAGTTCTTCATGTTCCCCCAATCTTAAAATTATTTCGCTGTTGCTTCACAACTCTGATTTTGCTACTGTTATGAATCATAATATAAATGTGTCTTAACTCCCTTCTCTTGTTGCCAAAGGGAAATGCTTCATAAAATTGCTGGCCAAGGTTCTGATTTGAATTTATAGCCTTGTAAGGGTCAGAGACCTGTTTTTTTTCTTCTTGTTGTTGTTTATTCATGTATTTTTTTCTATATTTTTTCCCAATATCTAAGCATAATACTTTGCCTAGAGCAGGCAGACACACAAGGTATTATTGAGTGGCCACATGAATAGGGAAATAAATTCAGATTACAAAGCAAAACAATCGAATGAGAAAAACCAGAATCTCTGGTTTTGTAGATTTGGAAATGTATTTTTAGTTTCTCTAGTCCAATTAGGGATCATTTTCTAAGTATTTACCAGAAATGTAGCTCAGTGCAGACTCTGCAGAATAGAAGAAGGAGGAGGAGGAGAAGTAAGAGGAGGAGAAGGAGGAGGAAGAGAAAGAAGAAGAAGAAGAAGAAGAAGAAGAAGAAGAAGAAGAAGAAGAAGAAGAAGAAGAAGAAGACGAAGACGAAGACGAAGACGAAGACGAAGACGAAGAAGAAGAAGAAGAAGAAGAAGAAGAAGAAGAAACAAAAACCAAACTACATATTCCTGGGTCCCAGGGTTTTCATGCTTTGGTTGATGACATAAAATGAATGAGTATGAATATCAATAATGCAACTGACATGCTGCAGGTGTCAGCGATGCAGATCGGGGGTTGAGGTGGGGAGGTACTGAAAAGGAGTGACACTGGCTGTGACCCTCAGATTCATAGAGAGGCAGGATCTTCTCAGTACATGTTACTAATGGGCTGAGAGCCCAGACCTTGAGAAGAGTGTATTGGTAAGCAGTAAATTTGGTGTTGGCCTCTTAGGATGGGAGAGGCATTCCACATGGTCAAAGCTGGCTTCATAGATGTGTAACCTGTGGCGTCACATGATGCGCTGCTACTGTTGTGTTTCTGTTATGGTGAAAGTCTTAGTGGCATTTTCAAGGGGTTTCACATTTTCATTTTACTCTGGACCTTGGAAGTTGTATATCTGGTTCCCATGTTCCTAGATAGTGTATGAGTGTGCGTGTGCGTGTGCGTGTGCGTGTGCGTGTGCGTGTGTGTGTGTGTGTGTGTGTGTGTGTGTGTGTGTGAGAGAGAGAGAGAGAGAGAGAGAGAGAGAGAGAGAGCAATTGAAGCCAGATATAAAGGAGTACTGAGGTCTAGAAGATGAATGCCAGACCAGTCAGTCAGCTTAATGGAAGTGCTGTGTGCAGCACACACACAGAGTTTTTTGTTTTGATTTTTTTTTTTAAAAAAAATAACCTTAACTTCGAATTTGCTGGCCAAGGACCTACACCAAACTGGTTCCTGGAGATCCTTTTGATCTTGATAGCTGGGAGTAATCACTGAAGAAGGCTAAAAATGGGAGAAGAATTGGACTCTCCTTAAACATCCATAATGCTTGCCTTATGCTTACACCAAGTATTATTAGCAAGAACAGGGCTTAGAAAATATAAGCTGTACAAAGTGCACTAACTGAATAAACCTTTAATAAGGAGGCACAGGGCCAATGGTGCAGTCTGTTCTGTGAGCTTGGTGAAGCTGGTAAGCACATTCTCCTCTGGTCTCAGGCACTATCTATCTTGACGGCTTCCTTCAAGGTCAGCATGTTGTTACAAAGCAGGATCCTCTGACCTAATAGCTGGCATCTGGCAGCCTATGGGCTAACAAAGGCTCTTGAGGGTAACGTGGTGTTATCCTAAGAACAATGAATACAGGTGTCTCTGAATGTAAAGTGTGTCTTTGAAGCAAAAATAGACCATATTTATAATATTTTAAACATTGTACATATCTTGAATGCATTTGCTTTTTACCAAGCAGAGCCCTCTATTATTTTGCCCAATGGAAATCTCTGCCTGACCTTAGGTGTACTCATTAGAAGAGTATTGGTTGGCATGTGAATAATAAAATCATCTGGAGTAGCAGCCCTCACAGTGTAGACTGTTTGTTTGAGTCAGCAGGTCACCCAAGGTCTATACTTTTTCAATAAAAAAAGCTAGTTATCTTGAGCGGTCATGCACAGCATTTTATTTTCTGTTCTGAAAGACTTGGAAGTAAATGAGGAACCCCACAGTGAGGACTTTAGGTAACCCTTTGTCCACTATGTACAGTCCCAGCCCTTCCTCCCGTCTCCCACCCTATGGCCTCTGCCATGCAGGCTTCTGCTTGCATTCAGGCGCTGCTTGTTTTTGAATTCTGGTATTAAAGATGGAAATGTGGATACAGTGAGGGAATTTAGACTTCATTTAGCACATTGGTAAGTCATGATCAAAATGGACACACAGTGAAGTCACTGGATGGCCTCCCTTTGAAGAGCTTAGGTTTTCAATTCTGCTTTTACTTGGAGGTATGAATTTGCCTATTAAAAGTATGGGTGGTATCAGATGGTCTGTATATTCTCATGTGCTGTATTTTCTATTTCATGCTAGGCAGGGTTATAGGCAAGATGTACTATTTGTAGAGGGAGTGAATGAAATAAATAATTCCAGTTGGCACACATTAAGTACATTTAAATTTTTTTCAGCCTTTGTAGACTTCCTGGGCTACTTACCCACATAACTGAGAGAACTTGAGAACTTACTGACATAGAAAGTCCACTCCAGGGGAATGAGCTGCCCAGTGGAAGCCCTTCTGTATTTTTTAAACCCATATGTTTATCATGTTCTACATATATGTATTTATCATGTTCTACATCTTCCGTTCCTCTTTTCCAGATGATTTCAGAATCTTTATGTAGAACACTAGGTGGCAATGCTGTGTTTTTAAAAATCACCTTACATTTTAAATGATAAATGATAGGTGAGGTACTCCTGAAAAATAAAAATTAATGAGATGTGGTGGGTATGTGTGTAATCCCAGTACTTTGGAAATTTAGGCAGGAATATTAAAATATTGAGGCTAGCCTGGGTTATATGGTGAATATCAGGTCACCTTGGTTATATACAAATGTAAATACATATTGTATTTCCAATTTTTGCTTCTTTTCAGTTTTGAAGTCTTATTACTTAAGCTTTGCTAATTTATCAAATGAGAACATGTTAAAAAAAAAAAACACCTTTAATTCGTAACCAGACAAATTAGATTTTATTATTCTTTAAGGTAACAATCCCAGTACCTAAGTAAAATAGTGAGATAAGATAAAAATCAAATTAAAATCTACCATGTAGTAAGTAAACATTGAGTTTTCAATTTAGAGAGAATTTATAACCCACCCTAGAAATATTTAGAAATTTTACAGAACTCTTTTTCATTCTTTAGAGGATACACAGTTGAGCCTGGCACTTAGAAGTAATTTATAAAACAAAATTTTCAGGTATTGTTTCTTACTATTATTCCTTAAGTGATACATTATAAAACTATTTATATAGCTTTATAGTAGATATTTAGGTACTCTAGAGATGAATTAAAGTATATGGGAAGCATGTATGGGTTCTTTGAAATATCAGGCTAGTTTATCCTAGGAACTTGAACATATACAGCTTTCATATTCAGGGGATGAGGCTGGAAGCAATTCTCCATGAGTATCAAGAGATAGCTGAGTATCTGTTTTGGAAGAGACAGTGAAAGGTCTTCTCAAAAAGCAGAAATCATTTAGGACTATCAAAATATTGAACTGCCAAGAAAGAGAGATGCTAATGTAGATGAGAGATAACAGCCAACAGCGAAACTCATCAGAGCATTGCCTTCTATGGTGAAGCTGCTGTCTGAGAGAAAGAGTGGGTTTTCATGACAGCGAATGGTCCAGCTTCATCTCTTCCAAACAGATTTTGCTCAAGGGACTGTCAATTTAGAGGGAAAAATGTGTTTTCAACTGTCTGATATTAGCTTTCACTGAAGACTAGCATTGGAAATGGGCCAGTGGGGGAAGGAAAAGTGGATAATATAAAAGTAAGCTTATTTTCTCTATCTGTCATTGGTGGCTCAGTCCATAATGATCTGTGGACACATACCCTGCTTGAGTTTTGGGCAATTTTTCATTATGGCTGGAACATGGACTCTGAACCATCTGGCCCACACTAGCCTTAAATGTAAACAAGTTTTGGGCTTTGACATTCTCACTGTGAAATGTAGCTATTTCAAAATTTGGAGGACACAGCATATGAGGATTTTTAAAATCAAAGACATTGCTTGGCACAATATTACTATTCTCTTTTGTGCAAAAGATTGACAAAAACAGTGTACAGCAAAATCCTTAAAATGGCTACAAAGTATTTACATTTCAGTTTACCTTTCCCTGTTGAGAGAAAAGCAAAACCAACCAACCAACCAAAAATCCCCACCTATAAAGCAAGGACAGGTAATTTTATACAGCCCTCAACACTTTTAAGGCTCTCCATATTTTAAGGCTCAAAAATTCTTAAGAGATTACTATCCAAATTTGCTGTTTTATTTAAGCTCCAAATAAAACATTTCAGGATAAATATTTTTTGTTCATTTTTATCAAGATTGAAACTAAGCTAAAAACTACTGTGTTGTGTATTATTCTTGAAAGTATTTAAAAGCAAGCTTTACTGTATTATGGATCATGGGCTACCTCCATCTTGTGCTGTTAGCCTGTGCATAGCAAAGATAAATGAGTCTGTTCTCTGAGTACTTCCTTTTCTCTCAAGTACCCAAGAATGCAGGGCTCTCTGCAGCTTTCCCCTTTTGCCAAGATTATCTCAGCAAGAGTAGCGTCTTTCTTCTCCCCAAAGTTTGTAACATAAATAATGAAACCTAATTTCAATGTGACAGGGACACAGGAATGTACTGATGTGTCAATGTACTGAAAATGAGAGCCTTTGTTTTAGAAGAGCTGGGATAATCTCACTGACCTGAGAAGAAGGAGACTAATGAGTACAAGGAAACTCCTTCTGGAAAGGGTTTGTGGCATGTGCAGATGAGGTTCTATCCACATTCTCCACCACAGACAACGTTGCCACCATCTTCCTCCCTTCCTAACCCAGAGCACCTTGGATAATGATGATCACTAGTAGGGAGAGAGCTGTTATTTGCACATGATAGGTACAGGATAGAGGTTCTTCTAAACATACCACTATTCAGGAAGGCCACAGCCAGGAAGACTGTACATTCCAAAGAATCAGCAGGGTAGCCTTGTGAAGTTGAGCATCTCTTCAGGGTATCAGAGCCCTGCTGTGGAATACTGCAGGATGATAATGGACAGCTAGGTTTTGGATGTGCTCTTAATGCCCTGCAATGAAAGGGAATACTTTCAGCCTTATGGTCTTTAATCATTGCGTCCAGGAGAATGAAAGCTACAAAAGGGCTGTTTTAGAAGACTGACATTATCTGTTTTTTTTTTTTAAATGACACAAACTAAACATTATGTACCACTAATGTTATATGATTACTTGAACATAATGTGAGCTGTCATCCTAAATGAGCTTGTTAGAAATAATCGTTGCTTGGCATAGAAAACAAGGCAGGCGCCATTGAGGACCAATCTTCTATTGTGGATACACAGCTGGATGTCAGCTTCCAATCCTTTGCCTGCGTATTTTTCCATTTTATGATGCCATTACAATCGCCCTGTTCAATTGTCCTGGTTTCCACTTTCAGGATAGTATGTAGTCAATCGTGTGAGACATTGATAACTTCATGTTTATTATAGTTTATGTCTTGAATGCTCTCCAAAGGCTCATATGTGAAAAACTTGGTCCCAAGCCTTAGAGCTACTGGCAGGGGGTAGGACTCTTAGGAGGCAGGGCCTAGTAAAAAGAAGTTAGATCGATGAAGACACATTCATAAAGGGAACACTGAGATGCTAGCCACTTCTAACTTCGCTTCACAGCCACCAGGAAGTGAACAGTTTTATATGCTCCCTGCCATGATGTCCTCTGTTGACATAGGCTCTAAAATCATACTGCCAGCTAACATTGACTGCATACCTCTCAAACCTTGGGTGTGATGGTCAGTGGTAAATGTCAGCTTGCTACAACCTAGAATCATGTGCAAAGAGAGACACTTACTGTTTATTGTTATTTTAAATTTATTGATTTTTGCTAATTTGATTCATGTGTATAATGAAATAGAATTGTATCTATCATCTCCTGTTTTCCTCTTCCAGTTTTTACCACAAACTTCTCAACAGACCCCTTTTCCAACTTCATGTCTTTAAAAAACCAAAACAACACACTGTCTGGTTAGTTTGGCCCATACACGCGTGAGTGTGAGAGCATCCACCACACTGGAGTGTAGGAAACCTCCCAGCCATCACACCTCCATGTAGGATGAGCCTCCATTCTCCAGTTACCAACTGCCAATAACTCTGCATAAGGGATGAAGTCTGGCGATCATTTGCCCCATCTATGTCGGATTGGAAGCAGAGCCATGATGAATGAAAAGGTCAATGGTGATAATACACATAAAAAGAAAAAAAAAAGCATTTCATTTGTGGAATTTGCTTCCAGAGACCATTCTCACAGGCATTTCCCAGGGGAAGTCATTCTCTGGGGGGAGTTCCTGGCAATGCCAATTTCCAAAGTTACCAGCTGCTGGTACCAGTATAGCACTGGTGATTTCTATCACTAACCTTTTAGAACTTCCTGTTTAAGTTCCCTAGATTTCTTGATAGGGGTATGTGCTGAAATCTTGGGTCCTAACAAGTTGGGAGAAGCAGGACTGTTGAGAAAGAGAAGTTGAATATTTATAGAAGGGGTGACTTAGTAGAAAGGCCTGAGTGTCAATGACGTCTGTTTGCTCATAGATGTCCAGTCGAAATTCATTCACTTTAATGCATCTTTGGCTTCATTACAACACTCAGACCTTTATTTCTTTTTCTTTGGTTACCTAGGGTCTCTGAATGATGTGCCCTGAAACTGTACAGTAAATAGTCTATGCAACAACACTCAGTAGCTCTGGTGGGGCCTTTGGATGGTATGTAGAGATGATAGCTGATAGGGGTAGGTAGCAGAATGCCTTTGATGAACTAAGGCTAAGTCAGAAAAATCTTCAAAATGAACATGTCAGAGTTATCTTTCTGGGCTGAAGACATGGCTCAGTGGTTCAGAACACTTGTTTCTCTTGCAGGGTTATCTTTCTGAACGTGCTGACCACTTGCTTGGTTTTCATGCTCTTATATGATGAGGTGCAGAATGGTGGGGGCATGTTTCATGTTCTCTGTGTTTATTTAGCACCTGGAAGCTTCCAGAATAACACAAGTACTGACAAAATACTTGTGGGATGAACAAATACATAAGTGGCCCTCTTCATTTTTGTGAATATTTTTTTTTAATCTATTGGAACTATTCTTTGCACGTGACAGGCTCATTTTTGTAGATGTCTCATCATTTTGCAGATATTTCCTCACCCTGGTGACAGAAAAGCCAAGAGGAAGACACTGTGCATGGTGACTGGCAGGGGAGTAGTTTTGGGGGTCCTGCTGTGTCCTTCTCAAGTGGCTTTGGGCACATAGCTGTGGGCTGGCTGTACTACTTCTAAGTTCAGGCACCTCTTCATGATGAATGTGTTGAGGCTGTGACCTTATGAGAGCGTTCCTTCTTTCCCAGAAGCTCTCCTGATCTCTCATTAAGAAAACTACATGTCTTGCAATGTGGGAGTTCAGCTTCATTTTTATCCAAGCTCACCATCACCTGGGTCCCCTTGGCACCCATGACAGTGGCACAGATTTCTTGGTACAGAGCATGTCATGTTTTATATTCTGCATTCTATTTTTTAATGAATTACATTATTCTTTATAGGAATTTTACAAACTCATTTCTTAGCATTGTATTCCTCAGAAGTTTTAAAGATAAAACCTAAAATGCCTTTTGTAAAGCAGGGGAGCCTGAGAATATTCTGGTAATAGTTTTCAAAATGAAAACCTTTATTGTCAGGGCACTTACTGATGTTATCCAAATGGACTCCATATTTGTTCAGTAACTTGCAATTTAGACTCAACAATATTTGGCAAGCTCCAGTTATCTCCATGAATGAAGTGTTTTTTCACATATGTGGCTCATGACCTTGCTCAGCCATTTTCTGTAAGCAACTACCACACACCTACTAGGTCTCCTGGGCTTTGTGTGGACTTGAATGGATAAAAGCACACTGTGCTGCCTTCTGCTGGAAATGAAGCACCATGCAACCCATGGGGCATGTGCTCTAGGAGCTTTCCAGAGGCAAGATGAAAGAAAACAAACCAGTGTTCAGACTTATCAATAACCCTTTTCATGTAAAAATCACTGTTTGGAGAAGGAGGAGGAAGAGAAAAAGAAAGAGGAGGAGGAGGAAGAGGAGGAGAAGGATGAGGAGGAAGAGGAGAAGGAGGAGGAAAAGAAAAAGAAAAAGAAAAAGAGAAAGAAAAAGAAAAAGAGCCCATAGCTTCCGGTTCCGCTCCCAGGACCAAGTGCTGTCTGCAGAGTCCCAGCGCACTCTGGAGCAGGGGCAGATAAACTCTGCTGGTCACCACACCCACGGCTCCTGCTGAGGGAATTTGCACGGCTACCCACTACCACCTCCAACTGAGCGAACCAACTACAGGGGTCTCTGAAGGACAGATTCAGACCCTGCCCAGAGGTGAGGAGGGGTCACCAGGCCCCAGTACCTATACCCCAGCCTGGGAGGGGAGAGTTGAGCTCCCATAGCTTTTGGTTCCACTCCCTGGACCAAGTGCTGTCTGCAGAGTCCCAGCGCACTCTGGAGCAGGGGCAGATAAACTCCACCTGTCACCATACCTACAGCTCCTGCTGAGGGAATTTGCACGGCTACCCACCGCCACCTCGAACTGAGCAAACCAACAACTACAGGGGTCTCTGAAGGACAGACTCAGACCCTGACCAGATAGATGACAGGAGGTACACAAACCCGAGTGCCACAACTGACCAGGAGCCATCTAATCATGAACCACTGAAGCCATAGGCAAACGTCAGTGCAAAAAATTATATAACAATACAAAGGACAACATGGTAACTCCAGAAGAGAGTGGCGGTCTTACAAATACAAGACCTGAACTGAGCAATGAAGAGGAAACAGAAGAAAGCAACACCAAAAATTCCTTTTTGATGATCATCAAAGCTCTAAAAGAAGATATGAAAAAAAAGCCTTAAAGAAATAGAAGAAAATACAAACAAAAAATTGGAAGAGATGGACAAATCTATGACAAAAACATGCCAGGATCTAAAAGCTAAAATAAAAGCTGAAATAGAAGCAATAAAAAAGGCACAAAATGAGGCAAAGATGGAAATAGAAAACCTGAAGGAAAAAGCTGGAACCACAGATACAAGCATAACAAACAGAGTTCAAGAGATGGAAGATAGAATCTCTGAAGTGGAAGACTCAGTAGCTCAAATAGATATATCAGTCAAAGAAAATAGTAAAACTAAAAA